>NEWO01000516.1:315233-330516 GCA_003013225.1 Phalaenopsis aphrodite | reverse complement strand
TATATATATATATATATATATATATATATATATATATATATAATATTTCAAAGAATATAAAAAGTAGGAGTAGTAAAAGGTATAGCTACCAAACCCCAAGTTATGTCTTTATTGAGTCTCGGAAGATCTTAGTGGATGATTTTAGAACAAAATATAACAAGTAGAATTTACCCTTCAAAATATTCAAGAGATTTCGAAGTGCTTGGGGCATGACCCTGAAACACTTTGGAGATTTCTTGAAATATTTTAAGTTTATTTTGGACTTATCATATTGTTCTATTAATCATCCAAGGTTAAGCTAAAGTTATCCCATTGCTCAAGGAAACTTGATATTATTTTTATCCCAAGGCTAGGGCACTTCATTAACCAATTGATAGTTCATGTATGTGGGTGGGTGCTCCTAAGGCAAATTTAGGTAAGTAAAAGTTTTAGTTTCCAAAGTTAAAATTGGGCTTGTAGTGTCATCAATCATGTTATCTTCTAAATCTGATCAAATGAGTTTAAATGTTAAGCCTAGGTCACTACCAAGCCCTGAACCATCACAATAGGTGAAATGGTAATTAACATAATTTTGATTTAATTGACATGCATTATTATTGAAAAATCACATTATCATCAATCACGGGCTTAAAATTAATGAGGTATTATCTTTTTAATTCAAATCCATCACTTGAGAATCACTTAATTTTGATTAACTTCCAAACCAAGATAATTAAGGAAATTACAATTTTTTTCTCATTATGGAAAGGGTGGCAAGTGAGTTCCTACCTCTTTCCCATCATATTTAAATCATCCAAAAATGTTCATTAGGATCAAAATTGCCCCTCTTCCCTTTAATTAAACCTAAATTTTGATTAAGGCACCAAAATCTAAATTTACCTTCCACCTTTGGGGCTCTTCACTTCATAACTCATTAATCAAAATTCAAATGGCTTAAAGAATTTAAAGTGTCCTCTCTATGGGGTAATTAAAACATCAGAGGAAAATAATGTGGGTTTTCAAAATTTAATTTAATTTAAATAATTATTTAAATGCATAAAATAATATTTTTCAAAATTGATTTATTTAATTATCCAAAATAGAGTGTTTTTTTTAATTCATCAAAAAATCATTATAGGTCCCCTTGGGTCAGAAAAATACTTAGACAAAATTTCATGATTTTCTTAAATTAAATTTTTATTGTAATTATTTAATTATTAACAAATTTCAATGATTTAATTAAATGGAAAATAATGTTTTAATTACAAAAATTATTTTTTTATGTTTTATTAAACTTCTCTAAGTTCAGAAAACTTAGAGAATCAAATTTTGTATTATTTTTTATTTTTAATTTTTTTATTATGATTATTTTAATGGGAAAAATAAGAGAAATTCATTTTTAAGCTTTTAAAATTTATTTTTTAAACTTGGAATAATTAGAAAAAATATTTTAATGAATCCCAAGGGATTAAGAGACCATTAGTCACATTTTAAAAAATATATATTTTTTTATTTTTGAGATTTTTAATTATTTTAGTTATTTTAAACTCAAAATAAAACTCAAAAACTTAATTCATCATTCCTACAACAAAACATCAAAGTGGAGAATACCTTTCCATTAAAAATGTTTTGATGCAAAAAGGAGCGAATTTGGAGGAAAAAGGACCAAAAGTGGAGAATTGAACTAGGCCGCCGACGGCGCCCTTGACCCCGCCGACAACGAGTTTTTCCCAAGATTACATGACAAAATTCTTTAGAAGCCCGCCGACGCCGCCCTTGAGGCCGCCGACGGTGAGATCGACGATTATGCCTACTCAAGCTTTGGATAAGGCCAAATTTTGAAGGGATGCTTAGGCAACTCTTGGGAAAGCTCATCCACAACTTTAAAAGAACATTTTTGCCAAAAATTGAGAGAGTCTAAAGGCCTTAGAGGTTACCATTAGTGTATAGAATTTCCAATAGAGTGTAACAATTGTGAGGAATTCTTTGAGAAATTGTAAGAGTGGATGGAAAGTGAGAGATTTCTTTCTCCTTGCTACTTCGAAGAGGAATTTTGTGTGTTGTAAAGAAAGGAAGAGGTTCAGAGGAACTTTGAGGAGTGTTCTTGGGAAGAAATTAGAGGTAAGTTATTCACTTGTTGTAGTTTGTATGACTTTGATTTTATATATGAATTTCGAGTTTTATTGTGATTTGCCCATGAGTTCTGAGTAATTTTCTCTGACTTTCTCCTTGTCTCGAGATTTGTGAAATGGTAATTTGAATTGGTAAAGCCAAGAAAATGTCTAAGAAATTGTGATAATCTTTTCACTTCAATCTTAATTTACTTTCAATCTGGCCAATTAATTTTGTTAAAATATATTGAGTTTTACAACTAAAGTGAAGATTACATCCAAGATTAAGGGAGGTCAAAGCTCTTGGAAGTTGGGTGCAAATAAATAGAGAAATAATATTATCGGGCGTAGAATTGGAGATTTTAGAGTGACAGACTAAAATCCCCAATTCGGTTCTATCATTTGGATGCTGAAGTGTAGATGTTAGCCCTCAGGTGAGGGGAACGTAGGAGCTCCGAAGTGAGAGTCGATATCCTCCCAGCCTAGCCGCAGATTCAGTAAACAAGCGTAGGATTAGTCAATGCTCTTTATGCCTGGACCAAAGGGTAAAGAATAGGTATGCTCCTATTTGACAAAATATAAATTAAACTAATTCATTTTATCTATTCACCATAATTTCTTGAAAATGAGAAGGATGCTTTCTTATATATTGAATATCACAATTAAAACTTCCTTAGTATCATTAGTAATTTATTAGTTATTAAAATTATTTATTTATTTCAATTGTCTATTAGTGACAGATAAGCAAATTGAACTACGTTGTTGTGATTAAAGTATTGCTTTTCTAAAAATTTTTGTCCGTAATTCTAAACTATTCCCTGTGGGATTGATATCTAGGACTCTATTAGAGCTCTATATTACTTGATCGATACGTATACTTGCGTTGATAAGTGTGACTTTACAATTATTGAATATTTATTACGTCCATATTTATCTTACATTTTAAGCATATATAAAGCCGCCGGCAATTTTTTTGCGTCGTTGCCGGGAAGTGATTGAGTGAATGAGTAAAATCAAGATGAGAGTAACAGAAAAATTAGAATTATTAGAAATTTTTTACTTGAATTACAACTTATTTTTATATTTAGTTAATTATATTACTGAGTACTGATTTCAAATTGTATGTGTAAATTTGGACATGAAAATCTTATACCCTACGATTCGGAATTAGAACGCACTATTAGAAGGATTAGAAAATTAAGAAGAGAACCTAAAAATTGTGATACAATGGAAAACAACCCGAGAGTCAAGGAATAGAGAATGAACACCAACCTAGACCCCTAAGAGATTATGCAAATCCTACAGTAGATGAAATTCACTTATCTATCTAAAATCCTGATGTAGCTGCTAATTCATTTGAGCTTAAACATGCTATTATCCAAATGGTACAAAACAATCAATTTGGAGGAACACCAAATGAAGATCCAAACTTACACCTCGCTAGTTTTTTAGAACTGTAAGCTACTTTTAAATATGACAGAGTCTCAAACGATGTTGTTAGACTTAGACTTTTTCCTTTTTCACTAAGGGATAAGGCTAAGATGTGGTTAAATTCGTTAGTACCGGAATCTATTAGAACTTCGGGAGAACTTTCACAGAAATTTATATCCAAATATTTCCCTCCATCCAAAATTGCTAAACTTAGAAATGACATAACATCGTTCTGTCAGATTGATGAAGAGTCAATATATGAAGCTTGAGAGAGATTTAAAGATCTTCTTAGGAAGTGTCCTCATCATTCATTACTAGATTGGTTGATAATTCAAACTTTTTATAATGGATTAGTAGGATCTCTTAGATCAATTATAGATGTTGCGGCTGGTGGTTCGTTAATGTCAAAACCCTTTGAGGAGGCTTATTCATTAATAGAAGAGATGGCTACCAACAATTTTCAATGGCCCTCTGAGCGGGTAAATCCTAAAAGAGTAGCTAGTATCCATGATTCTGATGCAATATCTATGTTAGCTTCGCAGATTGCTGAAATATCAAAGAAATTAGATCATTATGGGATGAATTATTCTCCAACACCTTCTATGATGGAAGAGAATTCATCTGGGAAATTTGTGGATGTTTAACCTTCATATGAGACCTTAAATGTTATTAATAGACCCAAAAATCCATATTCGAACTATTATAACTCGGGATGGAATAATCATCCAATTTTAATTGGAATAACAATTCTTCTACAAATCAACAATGGGAAAACAACCTAGTGAACCCATTAAGAAATTCATCCAACCAAGGAAATATTAACTATAGACCTTCTTATCCTCCAGGATTTAACAGTAATATTCAAATTAAGGAGAAGAAGTTGTCTATGGAAGAGCTGATATTAAACATGGGTCAATAATTGCAGAATCAAGAAAATCAATTACAAATTCAAGGAAATCAATTACAAAATCAAGGAACTGCTATTAAGAATATTGAAAACCAATTAGTGCAAATCGATACTGTTCTTAATAACTGAACATTAGGAACTGTTCCTAGTACTGTGGAACCAAATCCTAAAGACCAAGGAAAAGATCAAATCAAAGCGATACAATTGCGAAGTGGAGAAGAATTGGAAACAAGGGTGCAAAAAGAAACAGAAATTGAAAAAGAGAAAGTGGATACCAAACAAGAAAAAGGATCATGAATACCCAGATTTAGAATATCTATTTACACCAATGAAAATTACTGTGAAGAAACCTCCACCACCGTTTTCTCAAAGATTGAAGCAACACGAACAGAATAAACAATTTTTCAAATTTTTAGAAATTTATAAGAAATTAACAGTAAATATTCCCTTCGTAGAAGCTTTAGAGCAAATGTCCAATTATGGGAAATGTATGAAAGATATTCTGAACAAAAAAAGAAAGTTCACGGATAATGAAACTGTTGCACTTAGCGAAGAGTGTAGTGCAATTATTCAGAAAAAGCTTCCTGAAAAATTAAAAGATCTTGGCAGTTTTACATACCGTGTGCGATCGGTGAAAAATTTTATGGAAGAGCTTTATGTGATCTGGGAGCCAGCATTAATCTTATGCCTCTATCGATTTTTAAAAGATTAAGATTAGGAGAAGTCTCACCTACTTCTATAACTCTACAGTTAGCAGATCGTTCAGTTACATATCCTAAGGGAGTTATAGAAGATGTGTTAGTAAAAGTGGATAAATTTATCTTTCCTGTGGATTTCATTATTTTAGATATGGAGGAAGTTAAAGAAATACATATCGTTTTAGGGAGACCATTTTTAGCTACGACAAAAGCTATGATAGATGTTCAAAAAGAAGAATTAATTATGAGAGTTAATGATCAATAAGTGACTTTTAACATTGTGAAATTTATGAAATATTCTGCTGTTGAAAGAGATAATAAATGTTTTCGCATGGAAATTATTGAACATCTACTGAACTAACATTTTGAAGATAAAAAGCATTTTAAAGAAGAAGAACATTTTGTAGAGAAGGAACAACTTGAAAAGAATGACGAAGTTATTTTGGACAAATTAGAAAATGAAGAATTAGATTATTTCAGGAAAAATTTGAGATTTTGGATATTACAGAAAATGCTGATAAGAATCTATTTCCGTCAATTATAAAACCACATGAACTTGAGTTAAAAATACTACCTAGCCACTTGAAGTATGTATTTTTAGGAGACTCATCTATATTACATGTTATTATATCTTCAGAATTAAATGATCTACAAGAGCAAAGACTGTTAGATACATCAAAAAGATATAAGAAAGCTTTGGGTTGAACCTTAGCTGATATTAAGGGAATCAGTCCTTCAATCTGTATGCACAGAATTATATTAGATGAACAATATAAACCAACAGTTGATCCACAAAGGAGATTAAATCTGATGATGAAAGAAGTAGTTAAGAAGAAAATTTTAAAATGGTTAGACACTGTAATTATATATCCTATTTCAGATAATGTGTGGGTATGTCCTATTCATTATGTTCCTATGAAAAGAGGAGTGACTATTGAAATAAAATAAAATAATGAATTAATACCCAAGTTACTAGGTGGCGTATTTGCATTGATTATAAAAAATTAAACACTGCCACCAGGAAATATTACTTCCCTTTACCATTTTTAGATCAAATAGTGGATAGACTTGTTGGGCACAAATATTTTTGTTTTTTTAGATGGATATACCGATTACCATCAAATTTTTATAGCTCCTGAGGATCAAGAAAAGACAACATTTACTAGTCCTTTTGGAACTTTTGCTTTTCCAAGAATGCCTTTCGGATTATGTAATGCACCTGCAACATTCCAGAGATGTATGATGTCCATATTTTGTAAGCTAATTGATGATGGATTGGAAGTATTTATGAATGATTTCTCTGTTTTTAGAACATCATTTGACGCATGCTGAAATTACCTTGAAATAGTTTTGGAGTTATGCGAAAGAATTAATTTGGTTCTAAATTGGGAGAAACACCAATTTATGGTTGTAGGAGGAATTGTGTTAGGACATAAAATTTTGGAAGATGGTATGGAAGCAGACCCTGCAAAAATTCAGGTTATATCTAAACTAACACCTCCTACTAATGTAAGAGGGGTTAGGAGTTTTCTTGCACATGTTGGATTTTACAGGTGTTTTATTAAATATTTTTCAAAACTTACTAAACCTCTATGCCAACTTTTAGAAAAGGACAAGAAATTTGAATTTTCTGAAAGCTGTTTAAATACCTTTGAGTTATTAAAGGAAAAATTAATCACAGCCCCTATTATAGTTTCACCTAACTGGGAGAAACTATTTGAACTGATGTGTGATGCTAGTGATTATGTTATTCGAGCTATTCTTGGACAAAGGTATGAAAATATTTTTAAAGTTATATACTATGCCAGTAAAACTCTTAATGATGCACAAATTAACTATAATGTTACTGAAAAAGAGTTACTAGCAATTGTGTATGCTTTAGATAAATTCATATCTTATTTATTTGGAGCTAAATGTGTTGTGCATACTGATCACTCTGCTATTAAATATCTGATGCAAAAGAAGTAAGCTAAACCAAGGTTGATTAGATGGATACTTTTAATGCAAGAATTTGATCTTGTGGTTATTGATAGAAAGGGAACTGATAATCAAATTGCTGATCATTTGTCATGATTAGAAAATCAGGAATCATCCGACAGTGACAATAAAATTACAGACAGTTTCCCTGATGAACAACTTTATAATATTAATGAGTGGAAAATACCATGGTATGCTAATATTGTTAATTATATTGTAAGTGATATTTTGCCACCTATGCTGACATTGCAACAACAAAGGAAATTCATTCATGATGCAAAAGCATATTTTTAGGATGAGCCTTATTTATATAAATAATGTAAGGATCTTATTATGAGGAGATGTGTACCTTATGAAGAAACTGAGCTGATCATTCAGAAATGTCATGATTCTGAATTTGGATGACATTTTGGGATTGATAAAACTGCTTGTAAAATTTTACAAGCTGGATTTTATTGGCCTACCATCTTTAGAGATGTTTATAGATACATAAAACTTGTGATCGATGTCAACGAGTAGGCAATATATCTAGAAGAAATGAAATGCCTCTGAATTTCATGTTGGAAGTTGAGATCTTTGACGTTTGGGGATTATATTTTATGGGACCATTTATTCCTTCATTTGGGAACTTATATATATTAATTGCAGTGGACTACTTTTCTATGTGGATTGAAGCACAAAATTTACCTTGTTGTGATGCTAAAAGTGTTTCAAGATTTTTAATGAAAAATATTTTCACTATATATAGAATGTTTATAATGATTATCACTGATGGAGGATCCCATTTTAGAAATAAATACATTCAGAGATTGGCAGTAAAATTTAATATTATTCATAGAATCTCTACTGCCTATCATCCTCAAACCAGTTGGTTAGCTGAAGTTTCTAATAGAGAGATTAAACAAAAACTTGAAAAGACTGTAAACCCTAGTAGAGTTGATTGGTCCACTATATTTGACACTACATTATGGGCTTACATGACTGCTTATAAAACTCATATTGGAATGACTCCTTACAGACTGATTTTTGGAAAGACTTGTCACTTATCAGTGGAATTGGGCCATAAAGCAAATTGGGCGGTTAAGGAATTCAATTATAATTTGAAAGATGCTGGTAAGAAGAGATTGTTACAATTAAATGAATTGGAAGAATTAAGAAATGAGTCTAATGATAACAACAGAATTTATAAGGAAAAATTAAAGTTATGGCATGATCCAAAGATTAACCAAAAGAACTTTGAACCAGGATAAGAAGTTTTACTTTACAACACTAGGTTGAAGTTATTTCCTGGGAAATTGAAGTTTCGTTGGTTAAGACCCTTTACTGTGACTCAAGTTTATACTTACGGAGCTATTGAAATTGAAGATCAGAATACGGGAAATAGATTTAAAGTAAATGAACATAGATTAAAACCATATTATGAGGCTAAAATACCAAATTTTAAAGAGGTTTTAATGATCAGTCAACCTAAATGACACCTAAATAGGTCGGGCTGACGACGTTAAACCAAGCCCTTTATGGGAGGCAACCCATGTTTATCTTTATTTTTATAGCAATTATAGTAGTTTTTATTTAAAATTAGCGCTAGTTTGTGGTGGTATTAAGCTCTACTACTCTTATTTACCCATGAAACATCTTAAAAATTGGATCCATGAAGAAAAATTGGAACGCATTCGGACTAGAGCGAAACCGGTGAATTGACAGTTATGCGAGTTCAAATGGCAGTTTTTGGGCGGGAATTGTCTTTTTAAACTAAAAAATTTGAATTATAGTTCATATTTTCCCTCAAAAAATGAAGTGAAACTCTATCAATTTTATTTCTATGGCATCCAATTCCCTTGATAATCCCAGAATGCAAGTTTTCAATTGGTAAACGTTTATTAGTGCGGAGGCGCAGCGAATCTTCTACAAGTTGCTGATGAAGAAAAGATTGATCAAAGAATGAGGATTTGTGAATCATGGATTGAATAATCCCACAATGGATATTGAAGAAACGATAGTGCGACAAAGATGGGAAGTGTTGTGCTACACTACTTCCGCCGTGGTGGTTCCTGCGATAAAAGAATTTTATGCAAATTTACATGGAATCAACCAAGGAGTTGTTTATGTGCGAGGAAGATGGATCACCTTCACTCCTACACGGATCAAAGAATTATATATGATAGAGAATGTTCTGGTCCGCCACTATTCCAATTTCGTCCCAACAAGAAATTAGATGAATGAGATTTATCAATATTTAACAGACGAAACTGATGACTGAGAAACAAGAGAAAACATGTATGTTAGTTTTTCTTCAACACTCCTGAATCCCGTTTTGAAAAATTTGCACTTTTTCATTTCTGCGAAACTGTTACCGACAATGAAGATCGGTTAAGTTTCTAAAGAAAGTGCCATTTTGAATTACTGCATCCAAAGGGGACTGTCGATCGACATTGGATCTATAATTGTGAAGTCGGTTTTGGGCCTGATCATTCATAGATCAACTTATGGGCTTGGATACCCCTCCACAATTTTCTCACTTTGCAGTCAGTTCCAAGTGTCCTATGAAAATTGGGAAAATGTACTGCTACCTTAGAAGCCTTTGGATCCAACTGAAAGATTCCCAATTTTTGAAGATGAAAATGACATGACAATTATAATAGATCAAGCGTCTCAGAATTCCCTACCAGTTCAAACCTTAGTCCCTGATAAGTCTTTGGTGATCCTGCGTCAAATCAAGAAATTAGAAAATGAGGTACAAAATGTCATGAATGTGATTAACAATATCTCTGATTTCTTTGATCATTTATCATAGAGGATGAAGGAACATTTCGAACACTCTGGACATTTAGAAGATAACTTGATATGACTAATGAGGAGGTTGAAATTAATAGAAGAGGATTACACTGAAGAATTTCCATTCTGACCCTTCTACAACCTCTTTGTTCATGTGTAATCAATGGGTGAACTCAGAGGAGTATTGAGTACCAAGTCTCAGGATTAGTAGATTTATATTACTACCTATATGTCTATTTATGTATTTTGATTTGAACTTTGTATTTGCTTTGCTTTAGAATTATGCTTTTAGATCTCTGTATAAGTGAGACTAAGCATAGGATGTTTTTGTTTTCAGTGTTTTGAGTGTTGTGGCTTGGATTGCAATGCTGAATTAATGTATTGAGGTTGAGAAAATACAAAACTTAGGTGTGTTATGTAATGTATATTGTACCCCTTGGAATTTATATATAAATGTGATGTTTTGTGTTTTGAAAGTTTAAATGTGCTAAGTACATCATTTTGTCACTTAAAATTATGTCTATAATGATTAAAAAGATGTCATTAAGTCTTGGAATTGATCAAAATCGCAAAAATTTAGAATTTGGACAAAATCAATAGAGCCCGCCGACGGCGCCCTCGACGCCGCCGGCGGCGAGATTTTCCCGAGACTTAGTATTTTAATTCCAATAGAGCGCGTCGATGGTGCCATCGACCAGCCGACGGCGAGCTCACAAAAAACACCTTTAACAGCGATTTTGACCAGTCAACCGCACTATTCATCATCCTCTTCCTCCTAAAAATGTCATTTTTGACCTAGAGCTTGAGAGATCTTGGATTGAGAGGCGATTTCAAGACTTTTTGACACTGGATTTGATCATATTTAGGTAAGAGCTTCACTCTAAGATAAAATATTTGATTTCCACCATGGATTTCTTCCACATTGAGGAGATCCAAAAAGTTTGAGAATGTGAAGAAAATTTGGGAAGAAATTCATGGATCTTAATGTTGAACTCTTAGAATTACTATTGAAAGCCATGATATTTATATTTGAAGTACTTTTTAGAATTTTTCTATAATTTGATTAGATTTAAATGGCTCCATGACCAAAGTAAAATATGTTGAGATTTTTGTACCTATTTTATACTTTTTTTAATGATATTGCACTTTAAAGAAAGATATTTTTGATGTTTTGTTGCAGGAAAGATGAATTAAGGTCAATGGAGCAAAAAAAATGCCAAAATATGGAGAATTACACTAAGGTCGATGGCGCCGTCGGCGCCCTAGTGTAATTCTCCATATTTTGGTCCTTTTTCTCCAAATTAAGGTCATTGTACAAGTACCAAAATATGGAGAATTACACTAGGGCGCCGACGGCGCCATCGACGTCACCGACGACGAGCTTTTCCCGAGGCTACAGGACAAAAATCTCCAGAAGGCCGCAGACAACGCCTTAGAGGCCGCCGACAGTTATGTGTACTTGTACAATGAATAAGGTCAGATTTTGGAGGGGTGCATAAGCAACTCTTGGGAAAACTCATCCACATTTTAAAGAGAAGATTTTGGCCAAAAATAGAGGAGCCCTGGAGGTTAGATATGTTCTATTAGTGTGTAGAGAGCTTGCTATAGCGTGTAACTATGAGGAATTCTTCAAGAAATTGTAAGAGTGGAGGGAAAGTGAGAGATTTCTTCCTCCTTGCTACTTCAAAGAGGAATTTTGTGTGTTGTAAAGAAAGGAAGAGATTCAGAGGAACTTGAAGGAGTGTTCTTGGGGACAAATTTAGAGATAAGTTATTTATTTGTTATAGTTTGTAAGGCTTTGATTTTATATATGAATTCCGAGTTTTGTTGTGCTTTCTCAAAGAGTTCTGAGTAATTTTCTCTGTCTTTCTCCTTGTCTCGAGATTTATGAAATGGTGATTTGAATTGGTAAAGCCATGAAAATGTTTAATAAATTGTGATGATCTTTTCACTTCAATCTTAATTTACTTTCAATCTGTCCAATTGATTTGTTAAAATATGTTGAGTTTTACAACTAAAGTGAATATTACATCCAAGATTCAGGGAGGTCAAAGCCCTTGGAAGTTGGGTGCAAATAAATAGGGAAATATTACTATCGGGAGTAGAATTGGAGATTTTAGAGTGACAAACTAAAATCCCCAATTCGGTCCAATCGTTTGGGTGCTGATGTGTAGATGTTAGCCCTCAGGTGAGGAGAACATGGGATCTCCAAAGTGAGAGCCGGTATCCTCCCATATTTGCTGCAGAATCAGTAACCAAGCATAGGATTAGTCAATGTTCTTTATGCCTGGACCAAAGGGTAAAGAATAGGTATGCTCCTATTTGGCACAATATAAATTGAACTAATTCATTTTATTCATTCACTATAATTTCTTGACAAGGAGAAGGATGTTTTCTTATATATTGAATATCACAAATTAAACTCTACTTTCTATCATTAGTTATTTATTAGTTATCCAAATTATCTACTTATTTCAGTTGTCTATTTGTGTGACAGATAAGCAAATTGAACGCTGTCGTTGTAGTTGAAGTATTACTTTTATTAAGCCTTAGTCCATAGTATTCTATTTCTCCCTATGGGATCAATAACTAGGACTCTATTTGAGCCATATATTACTTAAGCGATATGTATACTTGCGTTGACAAATTCGACTTTGACGTTATTGAATATTATATTTATACATCTTTATTAAATCAAACACATATATATAAAGTCACAGTCAAGTTTTTGGCATCGTTGTCGGGGATTTAAATCTTCTAGTAGCATCATCAAATTCTTGTAATTGTCGATTTACAAAAAGAAAAAGGTCAGTCAAGTTTTTGGCGCTGTTGCCAGGGAGAATTTTAAGATTAACAGACATATTAGAATTATTAAAAAGTTTTTACTTAAATTGCAACCTATTTATATATTTATATATTTATATTTATATTTTTAATTATATTACTGAGTACTAATTTTAAATTGTATGCGCAAATTTGGACCTGAAAAATCTTATACCATACGATTCGGATTTAGAACAAACTGTTAGAAAAATTAGAAAATTAAAAAGAAAACCTATAAATTGTGATATAATGGAAAACATTATGAACAATCAAGGAATAGAGAATGAACACCAACCTAGACCCTTAAGAGATTATGCAAATCCTACAACAGATGAAATTCACTTATCTATCCAAAATCCTGATGTAGTTGCTAAATCATTTGAGTTTAAACCTGCTATTATCCAAATTGTACAAAACAATCAATTTGGAGGTACACCAAATGAAGATCCTAACTTACGCCTCGCTAGTTTTTTATAACTATGTGCTACTTTTAACTATGATAGAGTCTCAAACGATGTTATTAGACTTAAACTTTTTCCTTTTTCACTGAGGGATAAGGATAATATGTGGTTGAACTTGTTAGCACCTGGATCTATTAGAACTTGGGGAGAACTATCATAGAAATTTCTATCCAAATATTTCCCTCCATCCAAGACTACTAAACAAAGAAAATACATAACATCGTTCTATCAGTTTGATGGAGAGTCAATATATGAAGCTAAGGAGAGATTTAAAGATCTTCTTAGGAAATGCCCTCATCATTCATTACCAGACTGGTTAATAATTCAAACCTTTTATAATGGATTAGTGGGATCTCTTAGATCGATTATAGATGTTGTGGCTTGTGATTCTTTAATGTCAAAACCTTTTGATGAGGCTTATTCATTAATAGAAGAAATGACTACCAACAATTTTCAATGGCCCTCTGAGCGGGTAAATCCTAAAAGAGTAGCTAGTATCCATGATTCTGATGCAATATCTATGTTAGCTTTGCAGATTACTGCAATATCAAAGAAATTAGATCATTATGGGATGAATTATTCTTCAACACCTCCTATGATGGAAGAAAATTCATCTGGGCAATTTGTGGATGTTCAACCTTCATATGAAACCTTAAATGCTATTAATAAACCCAACAACCCATATTCGAACTATTCTAACCCAGGTTGGAAGAATCATCCAAATTTTAATTGGAATAACAATTCTTCTACAAATCAATAATGGGCAAACAACTCAGTAAACCTATTAGAACATTCATCCAACCAAGGAAATATTAACTATAGACCTTCTCATCCTCAAGAATTTAACAGTAATACTCAAATTAAGGAGAAGAAGTTATCTATTGAAGAGCTGAAATTAAACATGGTTCAACAATTACAGAATCAAGGAAATTAATTACAGATTCAAGGAAATCAATTACAACATCAAGGAACTGCTATTAAGAATATTGAGAACCAATTAGGGCATATCGTTACTGCACTTAGTAACCGAACATTTGGAACTTTTTCAAGTACTGTGGAACAAAATCCTAAAGATCAAGAAAAAGAGCAAATCAAGGCAATTCAATTACAAAGTGGAAAAGAATTGGAGACAAGAGTGCAACAAGAAATAGAAACTGAAAAAAAGAAAGTGGATACCAAAAAAGAAAATGATCATGAATACCCAGATTTAGAGTATCCATTTACACCAATGAAAATTACTGTGGAAAAACCTCCACCACCGTTTCCTTAAAGATTGAAGCAACATAAACAGAATAAACAATCTTCAAAATTTTAAGAAATTCTTAAGAAGTTAACTGTGAATATTCCCTTCGTAGAAGCTTTAGAGCAGATGCCCAATTATGTGAAATTTATGAAAGATATTCTGAACAAAAAAAGGAAGTTCACGGATAATGAAATTATTGCACTTAGCAAAGAGTGTAGTGCAATTATTCAGAAAAAGCTTCCTGAAAAATTAAAAGATCCTGGTAGTTTCACTATACCGTGTGGTATCGGTGAAAAATTTTATGGAAGAACTTTATCTGATTTGGGAGCCAGCATTAACCTTATGCCTCTATCAATTTTCAAAAGACTAGGATTAGGAGAAGTCTCACCTACTTCTGTAACTCATCAATTGGCAGATCGATCAGTTACATAACCTAAGGGAGTTAGAGAAGATGTGATAGTAAAAGTTGACAAATTTATCTTTCCTGTGGATTTCATTACTTTAGATATGGAGGAAGATAAAGAAAAACCTATCACTTTAGGGAGACCATTTTTAGCTACTGGAAAAGCTATGATAGATGTTAAAAAAGGAGAGTTAATTATGAGAGTAAATGATCAAGAAGTAACTTTTAACATTGTGAAATCTATGAAATACCCTGTTATTGAGAGAGATAATGAATGTTTTCGCATGGAAATTATTGAACATCTACTGAATGAACATTTTAAAGAACATTTTGAAAATAAAAAGTATTTTGAAAAAGAAGAGCATTTTGAAGAACAATTTGAAGAAAATGATGAAATTATTCTGGACAAATTAGAAAATGAAGAATTAGATTATATTCAGGAAAGATTTGAGATGTTGGATATTACAGAAAATGC
>NEWO01000516.1:263686-315215 GCA_003013225.1 Phalaenopsis aphrodite | reverse complement strand
CATTTACATTACCTGTTATTGTATCTTCAGAATTAAATGATTTACAAGAACAAAAATTGTTAGATACATTGAAAATATATAAGAAAGCTTTTGGTTGGACCTTAGTGGATATTAAAGGAATCAGTCCTTCAATTTGTATGCACAAAATTATATTAGATGAACAATATAAACCAAGAGTTGATCCACAAAGGAGATTAAACCCTATAATGAAAGAAGTAGTAAAAAAGGAAATTTCGAAATTGTTAAACACTAGAATTATATATCCTATTTCAGATAGTGCATGGGTAAGTCCAATTCATTGTGTACCGAAGAAAGGAGGAGTGACTATTGAAATAAAAGAAAATAATGAATTAATACCTATCAGACAAGTTACTGGGTGGCGCATATGCATTAATTATAGAAAATTAAACACTACAACTAGGAAAGATCATTTTCCTCTACCATTCCTAGATCAAATAGTAGATAGACTTGCGGGGCACAAATATTTTTGCTTTTAGATGGATATACCGGTTACCATCAAATTCCTATTGCTCCTGAGGATCAAGAAAAGACAACATTTACTAGTCCTTTTGGAACTTTTGCTTTTAGAAGAATGCCTTTCGGATTATGTAATGCACATGCAACATTCCAGAGATGTATGATGTCCATATTTAGTAAGTTAATTGACGATGGATTGGAAGTATTTATGGATGATTTCTTTGTATTTGGAACATCATTTGACACATGCTTAGAATATCTTGAAAGAGTTTTGGAGTTATGCGAAAGAACTAATTTAGTTCTAAATTGGGAGAAATGTCAATTTATGGTTGCAGGAGGAATTGTGTTAGGGCATAAAATTTTGGAATATGGTATGGAAACAGACCCTGCAAAAATCCAATTTATATCTAAATATTATTAATCTCTTGAACTTGAGTTGAAGACATTACCTAACCACTTAAAGTATGTGTTTTTGGGAGACTCATTTACATTACCTGATCGCATTGTAGAACGCTATCATGACTTGAACCAGTATCTTTCTCTTTTCCTGTATACAATATTACATGTTAGCGAGTCATGTTTCAATGAACCAAAGCAGCACTTAAGATTATAGGTAACATTTACTTTTGATTCTCTTTTTTTTTCAAGTAGCCTTTTAAACTTGAATTAGATATTCCTTTTGGGCGCATCTTCATGGGTTCATTCACATTTCACTCTTTACTCGGTGTCTTCCTTTTCTTTGATTTTGAATTTTCCTGAGGTTCTCGTCCACTCAATATGGCTTCTACATCGATTGTCAGTTTATTAAATGCCTCCAACACAAGATTCTCGGCAAGTTCATGACCTTGAGTTCTGGTGCCGATCTGGTATGTAAATTTATGAATGTGATTGAGATAGATGAGTCCACATGCATAATTAGGCAACATTTCTGACCCCTTACGATGTGCACAACAATAACTATTATATATTCCCCTTTTAATATTAATAGACCACCGAAGTGATTTATATTTATCAAGGATTTTTATTAAATTTTTGTGCTGAAGAACCCTTAGAGCGTGAGCACATAATAAGTTCATCATTTCAATTTTTTTACAACTACAGGTAATATCAGAATTACTTCTCTCAAGTTTAACGATCCAGGGTCTGTCTCTATCCTTATTATCAAGCGTTTGAATATGAAATTTTGAATCCATATTAGCGGAGCACTCCAGAACAAACCCACACAAATCATGTAGAAATTGCGCTTCAAACATTGAATATGACATCCTTATGTAAAGTAGAGTGACCAAAGAAAAATATGTTGAGATTTTCATACCTATTTTACACTATTTTTTATGATATTCCACTTTAAAAAAAGATATTTTTGATGTTTTGTTGCAGGAATGATGAATTAGGGTCATTGGAGAAAAAGATACAAAAAAGGTCCGAATTTAGAGTGAAAAGGACCAAAATGTGAAGATTTGAACTAGAGCGCCGACAGCGAGTGGCGCCGACGGTGAGAATTTCTCGAGACTCTAGATTTAATAATTTAGAAGATTGGCAGCTATGTCCAAAAAAGCATTGGATGAGGATAAATTTTGGACGGATGCTAAGGTAACTCATGGGAAAACTCATCCACAACTTTAAAAAAAGATTTTGGCCAAAAATTGGAGAGGGCCTGGGGAGACTCAAAGGAGTTCAAGGAGTTGGAAGGTTAAAACAGTGTCCAGGAGTTCCAGTAGTGTATAGAGAGTCTAATTGTGAAGAATTCTTTGAGAGATTGTAAGAGTGGAGGGAAAGTGAGAGATTTCTTCCTCCTTGCTGCTTCGAAGAAACATTATGTGTGTTGTAAAGAAACAAATAGATTCAGAGAAACTTTGAGGACTTTGCTTGGGAAGAAATTAGAGATAAGTGTTATTTACTTGTTGTAGTTGTATGACTTTGCTTTTATATATGAATTCCGAGTTTTGTTGTCTTCCCCATGAGTTCTGAGTAGTTTTCTCTGTCTTTCTCCTTGTCTTGAGATTTGTGAAATTGTGATTTGAATTGGTTAAGCCATGAAAATGTTAAAGAAATTGTGATGATCTTTTCACTTCGATCTTAAATTACTTTCAATCTGGTCAATTGATTTGTTAAAATATGTTGAGTTTTACAACTAAAGTGAAGATTACATCCAAAATTCAGGGAGGTCAAAGCCCTTGGAAATTGGGAGCAAATAAATAGGGAAGCAAAATTATCGGGTGTAGAATTGGAGATTTTAGAATGACATACTAAAATCCTCAATTTGGTCCTATCGTTTGGGTGTTGAAGTGTAAATGTTATCCCTCGGGCGAGGGGAACGTGAGAGCTCCAAAGTGAGAGCCGGTATCCTCTCAGTCTAGCCGCAGATTCAGTAAACAAGCATAGGATTAGTCAATGTTCTTTATACCTAGACTAAAGGGTAAAGAATATGTATGCTCCTATTTGGCACAATACAATTTGAACTGATTCACTTTATCCATTCACTATAAGTTCTTGACAAGGAGAAGGATGCTTTCTTGTATATTGAATATCACATTAAAAACTTTATTAGTATAATTAGTTATTTAAGGCTTATTAGAATTACATATTTATTTCAATTGCCTAATAGTGACAGATAAGCAATTTGAATAATATTGCTATGATTAAGTATTGCTTTTCTGAAATCCAGGTTCATAGTTCTAATATTACTCCCTATGGGATCGATATCTAGGACTCCGTTAGAGCACTATATTACTTGAGTGATACATATACTTACGTTGATAAGTGTGACTTTACCATTATTGAATATTTTATATATACAGCTTTATCAAATCTATAACTGTTATTAAGTTTTTGGTGTCGTTGCTGAAGAATTAAATCTTCTAGCAACAGTATTAAATACTTATATTTTTAAGCATATATAAAGTTGCTGTCAAGTTTTTTGCGTCGTTGCCGGGGAGCAAATATGAATCATAATTAGAGTAAAGGACAAATTAGGATAATTAGAAAATTTTTACTAGAATTGCAACTTATTTTAATATTTAGTTACTTTTTTTCTGTGTACTGATTTCAAATTGTATGCGTAAATTTAGACCTGAAAATCTTATACCCTACGATTCGGAATTAGAACGCACTGTTAGAAAAATTAGATGACTGAGAAGAGAACCTAGAAATTCTGATACAATGGAAAACAACATGAACAATCAAGGAATAGAAAATGAACACCAACCTAGACCCCTACGAGATTATGTAAATCCTACAGTAGATTAAATCCACTTATCTATCCAAAATTCTGATGGAATAGAATTCAGCTGGGCAATTTGTGGATGTTCAACCTTCGTATGAGACTTTAAATGCTATCAATATACCCAACAATCCTTATTTGAACTATTATAACCCAGGTTGGAAGAATCATCTAAATTTTAATTGGAATAACAATTCTTCTGCAAATCAATAATGGGCGAACAACCCAGTGAACCCATTAGGAAATTCATCCAACCCAGGAAATGTTTATTATACACCTTCTTATCCTCCAAGATTTAACAGTAACACTCAAATTATAGAAAAAAAGTTGTATATGGAAGAGATGATACTAAACATGGGTCAACAATTGCAGAATCAAGGAAATCAATTACAAATTCAAGGAAATCAATTACAAAATCAAGGGACTGCTATTAAGAATATTGAAAATCAATTAGGGCATATCGCTACTGCGCTTAGTAACAGAACATTAGGAACTTTTCCTAGTACTATGGAACCAAACCCTAAATACCAAGGAAAAGAATAAATAAAAGTGATACAATTTCGAAGTGGAAAAGAATTGGAAACAAGAGTACAAAAAGAAAAGGAAACTGAAAAAGAAAAAGTGGATACAAAAAAGGAAAAGGATCATAAATACCCAAAATTAGAATATCCATTCACACCAATGAAAATTACTATGGAGAAACCTCCACCACCGTTTTCTCAAAGATTGAAACAACGCAAACAGAATAAACAATTTTTCAAGTTTTTCGAAATTCTTAAGAAATTAACGGTAAATATTCCCTTTGCAGAAGCTTTAGAGCAAATGCCCGATTATGTGAACTTTATGAAAGATATTCTGAACAAGAAAAGGAAGTTCACTAATAATGAAACTGTTGCACATAGCGAAAAGTGCAGTGCAATTATTCAGAAAAAGCTTTCTGAAAAATTAAAAGATCCTGGTAGTTTCACTATACCGTGTGCTATTGGTGAAGAGTTTTATGGAAGAGCTTTATGTGATTTGGGATCCAGCATTAATCTTATGTCTCTATCAATTTTCAAAAGATTAGGATTGGGAGAAGTACCACCTACTTCTGTAACTCTTTAGTTAGTGGATTATTCAATTATTTCTCCTAAGGGAGTTATAGAAGATGTGTTAGTAAAAGTTGATAAATTTATCTTTCTTGTGGATTTCATTGTTTTAGAAATGGAGGAAGATAAAGAAATATCTATCATTTTAGGGAGACCGTTTTTAGCTACTCGAAAAGCTATGATAGATGTTTAAAATGTAGAATTGACTATGAGTGTTAACGATCAAGAAGTGACTTTTAATATTGCAAAATCTATGAAATACCCTACTATTGAAAGACATAATGAATGTTTTCGCATGAAAATTAGTGAACATCTATTGAATGAGCATTTTAAAAAACATTTTAAAGAGAAAGAACAATTTGAAGATAGTGATGAAGTTATGTTGGATGAAATAGAAAATGAAGAATTAGAGTATGTTCAAGAAAGATTTGAGATGCTAGATATTACAGAAAATGCTGATAAGAATCTAGTTCCGTCAATTATAAAGCCACATGAACTTGAGTTAAAAATATTGCCTAACCACTTAAAGTATGTGTTTTTTGGAGTCTCATCTACATTACCTATTATTATATCTTCAGAATTAAATGATTTGCAAGAGAAAAGACTGTTAGATACATTAAAAAGATATAAGAAAGCTTTTCATCATCAGTCCTTCAATCTATATGCACAGAATTATACAATATGAAAAATATAAACCAAGAGTTGATCCACAAAGGAGATTAAATCCAATGATGAAATAAGTAGTTAAGAAGGAAAATTTAAAATGGTTAGACACTGGAATTATATATCCTATTTCAGATAGTGTTTAGGTAAGTCCAAATCATTGTGTTCCTAAGAAATGAGGTGTGACTGTTGAAACAAAAGAGAATAATGAATTAATACCTATCAGACAAGTTACTGGGTGGCATACTTGCATTGATTATACAAAATTAAACACTACCACCAGGAAAGATCACTTCCCTTTACCATTTTTAGAGAAAATAGTAGATAGACTTGCTGGGAACAAATATTTTTGTTTTTTAGATGGATATACTGGTTACCATCAAATTCCTATTGCTCATGAGGATCAAGAAAAGACAATATTTACTAGACCTTCTGGAACTTTTTTTTCTTTTTGAAGAATGCCTTTCGGATTATGTAATGCACCTGCAACATTCCAGAGATGTATGATCTTTATATTTAGTAAGTTAATCGATGATGAATTGGAAGTATTTATGGATGATTTCTCTGTATTTGGAACATCATTTGATACATGCTTAAATTATCTTGAAAAAGTTTTGGAGTTATACGAAAGAACTGATTTAGTTCTAAATTGGGAGAAATGTTAATTAATGGTTGCAGGAGGAATTGTGTTAAGGCATAAAATTTCAAAAAATGGTATGGAAGCAGACCCTGAAAAAATTCAAGTTATATCTAAACTAACATCTCCTACCAATGTAAGAGAAATTAGGAGTTTTCTTGGACATGTTTGATTTTACAGGCATTTTATTAAAGATTTTTCAAAAATTACTAAACCTCTATGCCAACTTTTAGAAAAGGACAAAAATTTGAATTTACTGAAAACTGTTTAAATGCCTTTGAGTTATCAAAAGAAAAATTAATCACAGCCCTTATTATAGTTTCACCTAACTGGAAGAAACCATCTGAACTGATGTGTGATGCTAGTGATTATGCTATTGGAGTTGTTGTTGGACAAAAGTATGAAAAGATTTTTAAAGTTATATACTACGCTAGTAAAACTCTAAATGATGCTCAAATTAATTATACTGTTACTGAAAAAGATTTACTGGCTATTGTGTATGCTTTATACAAATTTAGATCTTATTTAATTGGGACTAAAAGTGTTGTGCACATTGATCACTCTGCTATTAAATATTTAATATAAAAGAAGGATGTCAAACCAAGGTTAATTAGATGGATACTTTTGATGCAAGAATGTGATCTTGTGTTTATTGATAGAAATAGAACTGATAATCAAATTGCTGATCATTTGTCAAGATTAGAAAATCATGAATTATCTAACACCGATAATGAAATTACAGACAATTTCCCTGATGAACAATTTTATAATATTAATGAGTGGAAAATACCATGGTATGCTGATATTGTTAATTATATTATAAGTGATTTTTTGCCACCTATGCTGACATTGCAACAACAAAGAAAATTCATTCATGATGTGAAAGCATATATTTGGGATGAGCATTATTTATATAAACAATGTAAGGATCTTATTATGAGAAGATGTGTACCTTATGAAGAAACTGATATAATCATTCACAAATGTCATGATTCTGAATTTGGAGGACATTTTAGGATTAAAAAAACTGCTTATAAAATTTTACAAGCTGTATTTTATTGGCCTACTATCTTTAGAGATGTTTATAGATACATAAAAACTTATGATCCATGTCAACGAGTTGGCAATATATTTAGAAGAAATGAAATGCCTCAGAATTTCATGTTAGAAGTTGAGATCTTTAATGTTTGGGGATTAGATTTCGTGGGACAATTTATTCCTTCATTTGGGAACTTATATATATTTATTGCAGAATACTACATTTCAAGGTGGATTGAAGCACAAGCTTTACCTCGTTGTGACGCTAAAAGTGTTTCAAGATTTTTAATGAAAAATATTTTCACTAGATACGGAATGCCAAGAATGATTATCACTGACAGAGGATCCCATTTTAGAAATAAATACATTCAGAGATTGGCAGAAAAAGTATAATATTATTCATAGAATTTCTACTGCATATCACCCTCAAACTAGTGAGTTAGCTGAAGTTTCTAATAGAGAGATTAAACAAATACTTGAGAAGACTGTAAACCCTAGTAGAGTAGATTGGTCCACTAGACTGGATACCACATTGTGGGCTTACAGGACTGCTTATAAAACTCTTATTGGAATGACTCCTTACAGGCTGATTTTTGGAAAGACTTGTCACTTACCAGTAAAATTGGAGCATAAAGCATATTGGGCGATTAAAGAATTCAATTATAATTTGAAAGAAGCTGGTAAGAAAAGAATGTTACAATTAAATGAATTGAAAGAATTAAGAAATGAATCTTATGATAACGACAGAATTTATAAGGAGAAACTAAAGTTATGGCATGATCGGAAGATTAACCAGAAAAACTTTGAACCAAGACAAGAAGTTCTGCTTTACAATACATGGCTAAAGCTATTCCCTGGGAAATTGAAGTCTCGTTGGTTAGGACCCTTTACTGTGACTTAAGTTTATACTTACGAAGCTATTGAAATCGAAGATCAAAAGACTGAAAATAGATTTAAAGTTAATGGACAGAGATTAAAACCATATTTTGAGGATAAAAGACCAAATTTTAAAGAGGTTTTGATGATCAGTCAACCTGAATAATACCTGAATAGGTCGGGCTGACGACGTTAAACCAAACGCTTTATGGGAGGCAACTCATAATTATATTTATTTTTATTGCAGTTATAGTAGTTTTATTTGAAATTATTGTTAGTTTGTGGTAGTATTGAACTCTACTACTCTTATTTACCCTTGAATCATCATAAAAATTGGATCCATAGAGAAAAATTGGAACGCATTCGGACCAAAGTGAAACTGTGCAATTTTTTCCTTGGCCGCCATCAACACCACTGTTGGCGGCTTTTTTTTTAGAGTCCAGGCAATTAAATTCTAAAGGCTTGCCGATGGCGCCCTCGACGCCGCTGATGGCGAGGCTGGCGGGATGGCAGTTTCTGGAGTTTGAATGGGCATTTTTTGGCGGTTTTAGGCAAGAGTTACCCTTTTTAAACTTCCAAATTTGATTCCTAAGTTCATATTTCCCCTAAGAATGAAGTAAAACACCACCAAATTCATCCCTATGGCGTCCAATTTCCCTGAAAACTATAGAATCTGAGTGTTTAACTAGAGAAAGTTCATTAGTGCGGAGGCGCAGCGAATCTTCAACAAGGTACTAACAAAGAAAAGATTAATCAAGGATCACGGATTCGTAAATCAAGGATTGAATAATTCATCTATAATAATTGGAGAAATGATCGTGTGGTGAAGATGAGAAGTACTATGCTACACTACAGCTGCCGTAGTTATTCCCGTGGTGAAGGAATTTTATGCTAATTTGCATGAAATCAACCAGGGAGTCGTCTATGTGCTAAGTAGATGGATAATTTTTACTCCTGCACAAATCATTGAATTATATATGATCGAGAACGTTCCTGTCTGCCATTATTCCAACTTCATCCTGATAAGAAACCAGATGAATGAAATTTTCCAATATTTAACTAATGAAACTGAAGATAGGGAAATGAGAGAAAACAAGTATGTTAGTTTTTCTGCCACACTTCTAAATCTTGTTTCTAAACACTGGCACTTCTTCATGTCTAAAAAAGTGTTACCAACAATGAGGATCAGTAAAGTTTCTAAAGAAAGTGTTATTCAATGAATTACTGCATCCAAATGGGACTGTCGATCGATATTGGATCTATAATTGTGAAGTTTGTTTTAGGCTTAGGCCTGATCATTCATGGATCTACTTATGGGCATGGACACCCTTCCATAATTTTTTTACTTTGCAGTCAGTTCCAAGTATCTTATGAAAATTGGGAAAAGGTACTTCTATCTTGGAAGTCTTTGGACCCAACTGAGAGATTCCCAGCCAATGAAGATAAAAATGATATGACTATTATGGTGGATCAATCGTCTCATAATTCACTGTCAATTCAACCTTTAGTTCCGGACCAGACACTGGTAATCCTGCATAGAATCAAGAAATTGGAGAAGGAGGTACAAAATATTATGAATGCAATTAATAATATCTCTGATTTCTTCGATCATCTGGACTGGAGGATGAAAGAACATTTTGAGCACTCTAGACATATAGAAGACGGTTTGATACGACTAATGAGAAGGATGAAATTGATATAAGAGGACTCTACTGAAGAATTTCCATACCAACCCTTCTATAACCTCTTCGTTCATGTGCAATCAATGGGTGATCTCAGAGGAGAATCTAGCACTGAATCTGAAGAATAGTAGATTTACATTGCTACTTGTTTGTCTATGTGTATAATTTGGTTTGAATTTTATGTTTGCTTTGCTTTAGAATTTTGTTTTTAGATCTCTGTATAGTTGAGACTGAGCATAGGATGTTTGTTTTCAGTGTTTTGAGTATTGTGGCTTGGATTGCGACGCTGAATTGATGTATTAAGGTTGCAAAAATACCAAAGTTAGGTGTGTTGTGTAACGTATATTGTAAACCTTGGAATTTATATATAATTGTGATATTTTGTGTTGTAAAAGTTTATTTGTTATAAGTACATCATTTAATCACTTAAAATTATGTCTATAATGATTGAACAGATGTCGTTGAGGCTTGAAATTGATCAAAATTGCAAAAATTGGAAATTGAACCAATTCAATAGAGCTCGTCGACGGCGGACTTTTCCCGAGACTTAGGATATTAATTCTATAGAGCTCGCTGATGGCGTTGAAGACCCTGCTGACGGAGAGATCCCAAAAAAACACCTTTAACCACGATTTGGACCAGTCAACAACCACTATTCATCATCCCCTTCCTCTTAAAAAAGTAATTTTTGACCTAGGGCTTAAGAGATCTTAGATTTGGGGCAATTTCAAGGCATTTAGACATCAGATTTAATCATCTTTTGGTAAGAGCTTCACTCCAAACTAAAAATATTTGATTTTCACCATGAATTTCTTCCACATTGAGAAGATCCAAAAAATTTGAGAATGTGAAGAAAATATTGGGAAGAAGTTCATGGAATTTAGTTTTGAACTCTTAGAATCACTCTTGGAAGCCATTATTTGCATATTTAAAGTCTATTTTGGAATTTTTCTATAATTTTGATTAGATTGAAATGGCTCCATGAAAAAAGAGACAACTTAAGTTTGACGAGTCTCGCTTCGTCAATGCGAAGGCTCAATCGAGGTTTACTTCAGTATTTGAATAAAAGAAATGTATACAAGATCGAGTTTTTGTGAGTCTGGGAGGAGAAATTGAACGAGTTATTAACGAGTGGAGGTGGAAAAACTTCTGTTACACCACCAATAAGGCTGCTGCAAATATTGTAAAAGAGTTTTATGCCAACGTGTTTTATTCTAAGGACGGAATCGTTCAAGTGCGGGGATTTTCTGTTGAATTTAGTGTCATCCGCATTAACTCATTTTACGAAGTCCCAGACTCCTATAACTGTCACTATGAAAACTTCAGTACGATGGAAGACCCGCTGAATGATGTTATCAACTTTCTCACTGATGGAAAAGGAACATGGAAGATAAAGCAATGAGAAAGAGTAATTTTTTTTACTTCCATGTTGAATGCCACATCTAAAGCGTGACACTATTTTATCTCCTCTACTCTGTTACCGACCTATCACCATTGTGAGGTAACAAGAGATAGAGCTATTCTGAATTTCTATATTTAGAATAATAGAAATATAAATGCGGGGATAATTATTTTTAAGAATATATTGACCACGGCAAGGAGTGAAACAAGTGGAGGACTAGGACATCCTGACCTCACTTCGATCTAAATTTGCTTTCAATCTGGCCAATTGATTTGTTAAAATATGTTGAGTTTTACAACTAAAGTGAAGATTACATCCAAGATTAAGGGAGGTCAAAGCCCTTGGAAGTTGGGTGCAAATAAATAGGGAAATAAAATTATCGGGCGTAGAATTGGAGATTTTAGAGTGACAGACTAAAATCCCCAATTCGGTCTTATCGTTTGGGTGTTGAAGTGTAGATGTTAATCCTCAGGTGAGGGAAACATGGGAGCTCCGAAGTGAGAGCCGATATCCTCCCAGCTTAGCCACAGATTCAGAAAATATGCGTAAAATTACTCAATGTTCTTTATGCTTGGACCAAAGGGTAAATAATATGTATGCTCCTATTTTACACAATATAAATTGAACTAATTCATTTTATCCATTCACTATAATTTCTTGACAATGAGAAGGATACTTTCTTATATATTGAATATCACAATTAAACCCCACTTCATATTATAAGTTATTTATTAGTTATTAAAATTATTTATTTATTTCAAATGCTTATTAGTGACAGATTAGCAATTTGAACGTCGTTGTTGTGATTAAAGTATTTCTTTTCTAAAGTCTTAGTCCGTAATTCTAAACTACTCCCAGTGGGATTGATATCTAGGACTTCATTAGAGATCTATATTACTTGAGCGATACGTATACTTGCGTTAATAAGTATGACTTTACAATTATTGAATATTTAATACGTCGATATTTATCTTATATTTTATTGCATATATAAAGTCACGGTCAAGTTTTTGGCACCGTTGTCGGGGAGTGATTGAGTGAGTGAGTAAAATCACGATCAGAGTAATGGAGAAATTAGGATTATTAGAAATTTTTTACTTAAATAGCAACTTATTTTTATATTTATATTTAGTTAATTATATTACTGAGTACTGATTTCAAATTGTATGCATAAATTTGGACCTGAAAATCTTATACCCTACGATTCAGAATTAGAACGCACTGTTAGAAGGATTAGAAAATTAAGAATAGAACCTAAAGATTCTGATACAATGGAAAACAACCTGAACAATCAAGGAATAGAGAACGAACACCAACCTAGACCCCTAAGAGATTATGCAAATCCTACAGTAGATGAGATTCATTTATCTATCCAAAATCTCGATGAAGCTGCTAATTCATTTGAGCTTAAACCTGCTATTATCCAAATGATACAAAACAATCAATTCGGAGGTACACCAAATGAAGATTCAAAGTTACACCTCGCTAGTTTTTTAGAACTATGTGCTACTTTTAAATATGACAGATTCTCAAAGGATGTTGTTAGACAGACTTCTTCCTTTTTCACTAAGGGATAAGGCTAAGATGTGGTTAAATTTCTATCTAAATTTTTCCCTCAATCCAAAACTGCTAAACTTAGAAATGACATAACATCGTTCTGTCAGATTGATGGAGAGTTAATATATGAAGCTTGGGAGAGATTTAAAGATCTTCTTAGGAAGTGTCCTCATCATTCGTTACTAGATTAGTTCATAATTCAAACTTTTTGTAATGGATTAGTGGGATCTCTTAGATCGATTATAGATGTTGTGGCTGGTGGTTCTTTAATGTCAAAACCTTTTGATGAGGCTTATTCATTAATAGAAGGATGACTACCAACAATTTTCAATGGCCCTCTGAGCGGGTAAATCCTAAAAGAGTAGCTAGTATCCATGATTCTGGTGCAATATCTATGTTAGCTTCGCAGATTGCTGCAATATCAGAAAAATTAGATCATTATGGGATGAATTAATCTTCAACACCTCCCATGATGGAAGAGAATTCATTTGGGCAATTTGTGGATGTTCAACCTTCATTTGAGACCTTAAATGTTATTAATAGACCCAACAACCCATATTCGAACTATTATAACCTAGGTTGGAAGAATCATCCAAATTTTAATTGGAATAACAATTCTTCTACAAATCAACAATAGGCAAACAACCCAGTGAACCCATTAGGAAATTCATCCAACCAAGGAAATGTTAACTATAGACCTTCTTATCCTCGAGGATTTAACAGTAATACTCAAATTAAGGAGAAGTTGTCTATGGAAGAGCTGATATTAAACATGGGTCAACAATTATAGAATCAAGGAATCAATTACAAATTTAAGGAAATCAATTACAAAATCAAGGAACTGCTATTAAGAATATTGAAAACCAATTAGAGCATATCGCTACTACGCTTAGTAACCGAACATTAGGAACTTTTCCTAGTACTGTGGAACCAAATCCTAAGGACAAAGGAAAAGAACAAATCAAAGCGATACAATTACAAAGTGGAAAAGAATTGGAAACAAAGGTGCAAAAAAATAGAAACTAAAAAAGAGAAAGTGGATATCGAAAAAGAAAAGGATCATGAATACCCAGATTTAGAGTACCCATTTACACCAATGAAAATTACTGTAGAGAAACCTCCGCCACCGTTTCCTCAAAGATTAAAGTAACACAAACAGAATAAACAATTTTCCAAATTTTTTGAAATTCTTAAGAAATTAACAGTAAACATTCCCTTCGTAGAAGCTTTAGACCAAATGCCCAATTATGTGAAATTTATGAAAGATATTCTGAACAAGAAAAGGAGGTTCATGGATAATGAAACTATTGCACTTAGCATGTAGTGCAATTATTCAGTAAAAGCTTCCTGAAAAATTAAAAAGTCCTGACAGTTTCACTATACCCTGTGCGATCGGTGAAAAATTTTTATGGAAGAGCTTTATCTGATTTGGGAGCCAACATTAATCTTATGCCTCTATCAATTTTTAAAAGATTAGGATTAGGAGAAGTTTCACCTACTTCTATAACTCTACAGTTAGTGGATAGTTCAGTTAAATATCCTAAGGGAGTTATAGAAGATATGTTAGTAAAAGTGGATAAAATTTATATTTTCTATGGATTTCATTGTTTTAGATATGGAGGAAGATAAATAAATACCTATCATTTTAGGGAGACCATTTTTAGCTACTGGAAAAGCTATGATAGATGTTCAAAAAGGAGAATTAACTATGAGAGTTAATGATCAAGAAGTGACTTTTAACATTATGAAATCTATGAAATACCCTATTGTTGAAAGAGATAATGAATGTTTTTGCATAGAAATTATTAAACATCTACAGAACAAACATTTTAAAGAATATTTTGAAGATAAAAAGCATTTTGAAGAAGAAGAACATTTTGTAGAGAAGAAATAATTTGAAAAGAATGACGAAGTTATTTCAGGCGAATTAGAAAATGAAGAATTAGATTATGTTCAGGAAAGACTTGGGATGTTGGAAATTACGAAAAATGCTGATAAAAATCTATTTCCATCGATTATAAAACCACCTGAATTTGAGATGAAAGTATTGCCTAGTCACTTGAAGTATGTATTTTTAGGAGACTCATCTACATTACCTGTTATTATATCTTCAGACTTAAATGATCTGCAAGAGCAAAGACTGTTAGATACATTAAAAAGATATAAGAAAGCTTTTCGTTGGACCTTAGTTGATATTAAGGGAATCAATCCTTCAATTTGTATGCACAGAATTATATTAGATGAATAATATAAACCAAGTGTTGATCCACAAAGGAGATTAAATTCGATGATGAAAGAAGTAGTTAAGAAGGAAATTTTGAAATGGTAAGACACTGGAATTATATATCCTATTTCAGATAGTGCGTGGGTAAGTCTAATTCATTGTGTTCCTAAGAAAGGAGGAGTGACTGTTGAAACAAAAGAAAATAATGAATTAATACCTATCACACAAGTTATTGGGTGGCTTATTTGCATTGATTATAGAAAATTAAACAATGCCACCAAGAAAGATTACTTCCCTTTATCATTTTTAGATCAAATAGTGGATAGACTTGCTGGACACAACTATTTTTGCTTTTTAGATGGATATACCAGTTACCATCGAATTCCTATTGCTCCCAAGGATCAAGAAAAGGCAACATTTACTAGCCCTTTTGGAACCTTTTCTTTTCAAAGAAAGCCTTTTGGATTATGTAATGCACCTGCAACATTCCAGAGATGTATGATGTCCATATTTAGTAAGTTAATTGATGATGGATTGGAAGTATTTATGGATGATTTCTCTGTATTTGGAACATCATTTGACGCATGATTAAATTACCTTGAAAAAGTTTTGGAGTTATGCGAAAGAACTAATTTGGTTCTGAATTTGGAAAAATGCCAATTTATGGTTGCAGGAGGAATTGTGTTAGTGCATAAAATTTTGGAAGATGGTATGGAAGCAGACCCTGCAAAAATTTAGGTTATATCTAAACTAAAACCTCCAACTAATGTAAGAGAGGTTAGAAGTTTTCTTGGACATGTTGGATTTTACAGGCGTTTTATTAAAAAATTTTCAAAAATTACTAAACCTCTATGCCAACTTTTAGAAAAGGACAAGAAATTTGAATTTACTGAATGCTGTTTAAATGCCTTTGAATTATTAAAGGAAAAAATTAATCACAACCTTTATTATAGTTTCACCTAACTGGGAGAAACCATTTGAACTGATGTGTGATGCTAGTGATTATGTTATTGGAGTTGTTCTTGGACAAAGGTATGAAAAGATTTTTAAAGTTATATACTACTAGTAAAACTCTTAATGATGCACAAATTAACTATACTGTTACTGAAAAAGAATTACTAGCAATTGTGTATGCTTTAGATAAATTCAGATCTTATTTAATTGGAGCTAAATGTGTTGTGCATACTGATCACTCTGTTATTAAATATCTGATGCAAAAGAAGGATGTTAAACTAAGGTTGATTATGTGGATACTTTTGATGTAAGAATTTGATCTTGTGGTTATTGATAGAAAGGGAATTAATAAGCAAATTGCTGATCATTTGTCAAGATTAGAAAATCAAGAATTATCCGACACTAACAATGAAATTACAAACAGTTTCCATGATGAACAACTTTATAATATTAATGAGTGGAAAATACCATGGTATGCTGATATTGTTAATTATAATGTAAGTGATATTTTGCCAACTATGCTGACATTGCAACAACAAAAAAAATTCATTCATGATGCGAAAACATATTTTTGGGATGAGCCTTATTTATATAAACAATGTAAGGATCTTATTATGAGGAGATGTGTACCCTATGAAGAAACTGAGCTGATCATCCAAAAATGTCATGATTCTGAATTTGGAGGACATTTTAGGATTAATAAAATAACTTAGAAAATTTTACAAGCTGGATTTTATTGGTCTACTATCTTTAGAGATGTTTATAGATACATAAAAACTTGTGATCGTTGTAACCGAGTAGGCAATATATCTAGAAGAAATGAAATGCCTTTGAATTTCATGTTAGAAGTTGAGATCTTTGATGTTTAGGGATTAGATTTTATGGGACCATTTATTCCTTCATTTGGGAACTTATATATATTAATTGCAAGAGACTATATTTCTAAGTAGATTGAAGCACAAGCTTTACCTCGCTGTGACGCTAAAAGTGTTTCGAGATTTAAAATGAAAAATATTTTCACTAGGTACGGAATGCCTAGAATGATTATCACTGATGGAGGATCCCATTTTAGAAATAAATACATTTAGATATTGGCAAAAAAATTTAATGTTATTCATAGAATCTCTACTGCCTATCATCCTCAAACCAGTTGGTTAGCTGAAGTTTCTAATAGAGAGATTAAACAAATACTTGAAAAGACTGTAAACCCTAGTAGAATAGATTGATACACTAGATTGGACACTACATTATGGGCTTACAGGACTGCTTATAAATCTCTTATTGGAATGACTCCTTACAGACAGATTTTTGGAAAGACTTGTCACTTACCAGTAGAATTGGAACATAAAGTATATTGGGCGATTAAAGAATTCAATTATAATTTGAAAGATGTTGGTAAGAAGAGATTGTTACAATTAAATGAATTGGAAGAATTAAAAAATGAGTCTTATGATAATGACAGAATTTATAAGGAAAAATTAAAGTTGTTGCATGATCGAAAGATAAACCAAAAGAACTTTGAACCAGGACAAGAAGTTTTACTTTACAAAACTAGTTTGAAGTTATTTCCTGGGAAATTGAAGTCTCGTTGGTTATGACCCTTTACTGTGACTCAAGTTTATACTTACGGAGCTGTTGAAATTGAAGATCAGAAGATGGAAATATATTTAAAGTAAATGGACACAGATTAAAACCATATTATGAGGGTAAAAGACCAAATTTTAAAGAGGTTTTAATGATAAATCAACTTGAATGACACCTGAATAGGTCGGGCTGACGACGTTAAATCAAGCGCTTTATGGGAGGCAACCCATATTTATCTTTACTTTTATCACAATTATAGTAGCTTTTATTTGAAATTATCGTTAATTTGTGATAGTATTAAGTTATACTACTCTTATTTACTCTAGAAACATCTTAAAAATTGGATATCTGAAGAAAAATTGGAACGCAATCGGACCAGAGAGAAACTGTGAAAATTTTCCCTTGGGCGCCAACGACACCCTTGACGCCGCCGACGACAGGTTTTTCCTGAGAGTCCAGACAAAATTAATACAAAGGCTCTCCAAAGGCACCATCAACCCCGCCGACGGCGAGACCGGTGAATTGACGGTTATGCGGGTTCAAATGGCGGTTTTTGGGCGAGAATAGTCTTTTTAAACTCAAAAATTCAAATTCTAGTTCATATTTTTCCTCCAAAAATAAAGTGAAACTCTACCAATTTCATTCCTATGGCGTCCAATTCCCCTGATAATCCCATAATGCGAGTTTTCAATCGGCGAAAGTTTATTAGTGCGAAAGCGCAGCGAATCTTCAACAAGTTGCTGACAAAGAAAAAATTGATCAAAGAACGAGGATTCATGAATCACGGATTGAATAATCCCACGACAGATATTGAAGAAACGATAGCGCGGCAAAGATGGGAAGTGTTGTGTTACACTACTATCGTCGTGGTGGTTCCTGTGGTAAAAGAATTTTATGCAAATTTACATGGAATCAACCAAGGAGTTGTTTATGTGCGAGGAAGATGGATCACTTTCACTCAAGCACGGATCAACAAATTATATATGATAGAGAAAGTTCCGGTCTGCCACTATTCCAATTTCGTCCCAACGAGAAACCAGATGAATGAGATTTACCAATATTTAACGGATGAAACTGACGACTGGGAAATAAGAGAAAATGGGTATCTTAGTTTATCGACAACACTCCTGAATCCCATTTCGAAACATTGGCACTTTTTCATTTCTGTGAAACTGTTACCGACAATAAATATCGTTAAAGTTTCTAAAGAAAGTGTCATTTTGAATTACTGCATCCAAAGGGGACTGCCGATCGACATTGGATCTATAATTGTGAAGTCGGTTTTGGGCCTAATCGTTCTTGGATCAACTTATGGGCTTGGACACCCCTCCACAATTTTCTCACTTTGCAGTCAGTTCCAAGTGTCCTATGAAAATTGGGAAAAGGTACTACTACCTTGGAAGCCTTTAGATCCAACTGAAAGATTCCCAATTTTTTAAGATGAAAATGACATGGAAATTTTGGTAGATCAAGTATCTCAGAATTCATTGCCCGTTCAACCCATAGTCCCTGATAAGTCTTTGGTGATCCTACGCCGAATCAAGAAATTGGAAAATGAGGTACAAAATGTCATGAATGCAATTAATAATATCTCTGATTTCTTTGATCATCTGGACTGGAGGATGAAAGAACATTTTGAGCACTCTGGACATTTAGAAGATAGTTTGATACAACTAATGAGGAGGATGAAGTTAATTGAGGAGGATTCCACTGAAGAATTTCCATTCCAACCTTTCTACAACCTCTTTGTTCATGTGCAATCAATGGGTGATCTCAGAGGAGAATCGAGTACCGAGTCTGAGGATTAGTATATTTATATTACTACCTATATGTCTATCTATGTATTTTGATTTGAACTTTGTATTTGCTTTGCTTTAGATTATGTTTGTAGATCTCTGTATAGTTGAGAATAAGCATAGGATGTTTTTGTTTTCAGCATTTTCAGTGTTGTGGCTTGGATTGCGACGCTGAATTAATGTATTGAGGTTGAGAAAATACCAAACTTAGGTGTGTTATGTAACGTATAATGTACCCCTTGGAATTTATATATAAATGTGATGTTTTATATTGTGAAAATTTATATGTGCTAAGTACATCATTTAATTATTTAAAATTATGTCTATAGTGATTAAAAACGGATGTTGTTTAAGCTTGGAATTGATCGAAATAACAAAAATCCAGAATTTGGACAAAATCAATAGAGCCTGCCGATGGCGAGGTTTTCCCGAGACTTAGGATTTAAATTCCAATTGAGCGCACCAACGGTGAGCTCACGAAAAACACCTTAACCCCGATTTTGACCAGTCAACTGCCACTGTTCATCATCCCTTCCTCCTAAAAATGTCATTTTCAACCTAGGACTTGAGAGATCTTGGATTAGGATGCGATTTCAAGGTTTTTTGACACCGGATTTGATCATCTCTAGGTAAGAGCTTCACTCTAAGCTAAAATTATTTGATTTCGACCATGAATTTCTTTCACATTGAGGAGAACCGAAAACTTTGAGAATGTGAAGAAAATTTGGGAAGTAATTCATGGATCTTATTATTGAACTCTTAAAATTACTATTGAAAGCCATGGTTTACATATTTGAAGTAATTTTTGGAATTTTTCTATAATTTGATTAGATTAAAATGGCTCCATGACAAAAGAGAAGAGTCGAGTTCGACAAGTCTTGCTTCGTCAATGCGATGGCTCAAACAAAATGTACTTCCATATTTAAAAGAAAGAAGTGCATACAAGATCGAGTTTTTGAAAGTCTGGGAGGAGAAATCAAACTAGTTATTGCCAAGCGGAGGTAGGAAAATTTTTGTTACACCACCAATAAAGCTGATGCAAATGTTATGAAGGAGTTCTACGCCAATGTGATTTATTCTGATGACAAAATTGTTCAAGTGCGAGGATTCCCTGTTGAGTTTACTGCTGCCCGCATCAACACTTTTTATGAAGTCCCAGACTCTTACAGCTTCCAATATGAAGCCTTTAGTACGATGGAAGACCCCCTCAATGATGTGATCAACTTTCTCACTGATGGGAAAGGAACATGGAAGATAAAGCAGCGAGAATGGGTAAATTTTTCTGCTTCTAGGCTGAATGCCACCTCTAAGGCGTGGCACTATTTGATTTCCTCTACTCTATTACCGACCTATCACCATTGTGAAGTAACTAGAGATAGAGCTATTCTGAATTTCTGTATTCAGAATAGTAGAACTATAAGTGCTGGGAGAATAATTCTTAAGAATATATGGACTACGACAAGGAGTGAGACTGGTGGAGGTCTAGGACATCCTGGACTGGACTTATTTATACAATTTGCAAACTTTCTGGAGTGGAAAGTTGAGATAAAGAATGGGTTTATCCTATGAAACCCATTAGTAAAGCTAATTTTAAGACTTATGAATCCCATGAGAAATGGAGAACTAGGAGTAGAAGTCAAGAACCTTCTACTAGTAGAGATGTCCCCTCTACAAGTTATGACCTTCCACCTTCTAGTTTCCCTACCCTCTCTGATTTGATGAATGAGTTGACCTTGCAGCGGAAGAGCATAGACTTGATAAGTGAAAGGATTGGAGGTTTAGAACGTCGACACGATTACGATAGTGAGTAACTGCAGAGGCATTCAAATTTTGAGGTAGCCTATTATGAAGCTCAGGCCCGACACTACAGATGTGAGACTGATGTTACGTTTCTTGAGTGCCCCCGATATACCCAATATCAACCCAATCCATGTGCTGATCAAGGCGATGAAGATATAGCTTGAGATTTTGATATTGAATGAAATTGATGAACTTATGTTTATATTTTAATTTTATGTAATCTTTTGCAATAGAAATGGATGTTTATGTATTTGGACTTTCATTTTTTTTATTCGGTGTTGTGTACTTGGATTCTTGTTATAAAGTTAGTGTTATAGTTAAATGTGTATGTGTAGTTCAATAGATATTGAGTAGAATTGTGGATTGTAATGTAATTTTTGTTTCGCATTTTATTTTTAATTGTTTAGTATTGTGGTTGTGTTAGGAAATGTTGTGCTTATTTAATGTTTCAGTTTTATACTTATTTCAAAATTTCATTACCCAGAAATTCCTCTAATAATTTATATGTGTAGAAAGCTCCTAATATTACAGACCAGGTGAAGTAAAAATTTCAGAATGATGAAAATGCCTACAATACTGAGGTTTGATTTATATTTATAGTTTTTCTTTCCACCTGTATTATTTCATATTTAAAAATTTAAGTTTAGGGGAGGGAAGAAAAAAATTAACTATTAGATGTCCTCTATTTCAATATTTTCAAAAATTATTTATATGATTTCATGTAGTGAATTTAATTCAAGTAACTATATTTTTTTGCAACTATTTAAATATTATGGTAGATTTAAGAAAATATTTTTGTAATGAAAATTAATTTTTATAACTTAAGATATTTAGTATAAGAGAATAAGATTATAGTTAACTATTTAAAGTAAAGGAAACTATATTTTGAAGTATTAAGAATCTGGAAATTCATTTGAGAAGAAAAGATTGGGGCTCAATGATGTAAAAACTATGAAATACTTATAAGGTAAAGAAATGCTTTTGAGTTTCAAATTTAGGGAAAGAAAAGTGAAGTTCAAAATCATTAAAGGCTATCCAGATATAGTAATCCTCACTTGAAAAAGGAAAAAGAAATAATTGAAAACAATCCCTGAAAAGAAAAGAAAAATATATATAGGATTGAAAGCAATCCAAATAAAAAAGAAAAGAGAAAAGAAAGAAAAAAATTATGAAAGTGAGAAGAAGCTTGAGGATATGCCTAATCAAAAATTGGCTTCCTTGGACCTACCTAAAGGGAAAACTTAAATACATTTATGAACTTATATTTATGGAATTAGATCTTTTACTAGTGGAGTTCTCATGAAGTTTTTATCTCTTGAATATTCTAAGTGACTTAATATTACAACATATAGTCATTCTTGAAATAAATACAAAACTAGAACTCTTAAACTTGATGACTAGATAATCTTATGGCTACGGAGTTAATTCAATTACTTGAATTTTTCTGAAAATCTCATTATGATATTTATTTAAGTCAAACTTATAGTATTTTTGAATTAAAACTTTACTGTAGTAGATCATAACTTTTATATAATACTAAAATTAATTGAGGACAAGTAATAGTTAAATTTGAGGGATTTTGACCAAAGGAAAATATGTTGAGATTTTCATATATATTTTATACTGTTTTTAATGATATTGCACTTTAAAGAAATGTATTTTTGATGTTTTGTTGCAGGACTGATGAATTAGGGTCATTGGAGCAAAAAGATGCAAAAAAGAACGAATTTGGAGCAAAAAGGACCAAAATGTGAAGATTTGAACTAGGCCGTCGATGGCGCCCTCGACCTCGCCGACGGCGAGTTTTTTCTCGAGAATACAGGACAATTTTTCAGAATCCTGCCAATGGCACCCTCGACGGTTATGCATACTCAAGCTTTGGATAATGTTAAATTTTGAAGGGATGCTTAGGCAACTCTAGGGAAAGCTCATCCACAACTTTAAAAGAACATTTTGGCCGAAAATTGAGATAGTTTAGAGGCCTTGGAGGTTACCATTAGTGTATAGAATTTCCAATAGAGTGTAACAATTGTGAGGATTTCTTCGAGAGATTGTAAGAGTGGAGGGAAAGTGAGAGATTTCTTCCTCCTTGCAACTTCGAAGAGGAATTCTATGTGCTGTAAAAAAAGGAAGAGATTCAGAGGAAGTTTGAGGAGTGTTCTTAGGGAGAAATTAGAGATAAGTTATTTAATTGTTGTAGTTTGTATGACTTTGATTTTATATGAATTCCGACTTTTGTTGTGTTTTCCCCATGAGTTATGAGTAGTTTTCTCTATCTTTTTCCTTATCTTGAGATTTGTGAAATGGTGATTTGAGTTGGTGAAGCCATGAAAATATTTAAGAAATTGTGATGATCTTTTCATTTTGATCTTAATTTACTTTCAATCTAGCCAATTGATTTGTTAAAGTATGTTGAGTTTTACAACTAAAGTGAAGATTACATCCAAGATTTAGGGAGGTCAAAGCTCTTGGAAGTTAGGAGCAAATAAATATGGAAATAATATTATCTGGCGTAGAATTGGAGATTTTAGAGTGACAGACTAAAATCCCCAATTCGGTCCTATTGTTTGGGTGCTGAAGTGTAGATGTTAGCCCTCAGGTGAGGGGAACGTGGGAGCTCCGAAGTGAGAGTCGGTATCCTCCCAGCCTAGCCGCAGATTCAGTGAACAAGCATAGGATTAGTCAATGTTCTTTATGTTTGGACTAAAGGGTAAAGAATATGTATGCTCCTATTTAACACAATATAAATTGAATTAATTCATTTTATCTATTCACTATAATTTCTTGATAAGGAGATGGATGCTTTCGTATATATTTAATATCACAATTAAACCCTACTTTATATCGTTAGTTATTTATTAGTTATTAAAATTATCTATTTATTTCAATTGTCTATTAGTGACAGATAAGCAAATTGAACGTCATTATTGTGATTAAAGTATTTCTTTTCTAAAGTCTTAGTCCGTAATTCTAAACTACTCCATGTGGGATCGATATCTAGGACTCTATTAGAGCCCTATATTACTTGAGCGATACGTATACTTGTGTTGATAAGTGTGACTTTACAATTATTTAATATTTAATACGTCCATATTTATCTTATATTTTATTGCATATATAAAGTCACGGTCAATATGTATCCCATGAAAAATGGAGAAGTGGGAGTAGAATTCAAGAACCTTTTATTAGTAGAGATATCCCCTCTACTAGTTATGACATTCCACTTTCTAATTCCTCTACCCTGACTGATTTAATGAATGAGTTGACCTTGCAGCGAAAAAGTATAGAGCTAATAAATGAAAGGATTGGAGGTTTAGAATGTAGGCGTGATTATGATAGTGAGTACCTATAGAGGCATTCAGATTTTGAGATAGCTTACTACGAAGCTCAGGCCCGACACTATAGAGGTGAGCCTGATGTTACTTCTCCTGAATGCCCCCGATATACTCAGTATCAGCCCAATCCAGCTACTGACCAAGGAGACGAAGACATAGCTTGGGATTTTGTTATATGAATATAATTGATGTACTTTTACTTTTATGTTTGGAATTTTTGTAATAGAAACAAATGTTTATTTGTACTTTCATTTTTATTGTTATGTTGTAATTGGATAGTTTTTAATTATTTTTATACTTGTTTGGTGTGGTAGTTGAAATTTATTAAATTGTAATGTGATGTGATTTTCATTATTGCTTTTTAATTGTAATTATTTTGTTTAGTATTGTGGATGTGTTAGTGAAATATTATGTTTGTTTAATGTTTAGTTTTGTACTTATTTCAAAATTTCAGTATTCAACAAATTCTCTAATGATTTATATGTATAAAAAGTTTTTAATGTTACAGACCAGGTGAAGTAGAAATTTTGAGAAGGACTGCAAAAATTTCAAACTGATGAAAATGCCTAAAACACTGAGGTATGATTTATATTTAGATTTTTTTTTCCACCTGTATCATTTCATATTAAAAAATTTAAGTTTGGGGGAGGGAAGAAAAATATTAACTATTAGTTGTTCTCAATTTAAATATTTTCAAAAATTATTAATATGATTTTATGTAGTGAATTTAATTCAGGTAACTATATTTTGTAGATATTAAATATTATGGTAGATTTAAAGGAATATTTTTGTAATGAAAATTAATTTTGTAGATTAAGATATTTAGTATAAGAGAATAAGACTATAGTTAACTATTTAAAGTAAAGGAAACTATATTTTGAAGTATTAAGAATCTGAAAATTCATTTGAGAAGAAAAGATTGAGGCTCAATGGAGTAAAAGCTATGAAATACTTATGAGGTAAAAGAATGCTTTGAATTTCAAATTTAGGGAAAGAAAGGTGATGATCAAAATCATTAAAGGTTATCTAGATAAAGTAATCCTCACTTGAAAAAGGAAAAAGAAAGGATTGACAACAATCGCTGAAAAGAAAAGAAAAATATATAAGATTGAAATCAATCCAAATGAAAAAGAGGAGAGAAAAGAAAGAAAAAAATATAAAAGTGAGGAGATGCCTAATCAAAAATTGGCTTCACTAGACCTACCTAAAGGGAAAACTTAAATACATTCTTGAACTTATATTTATGGATTAGATCTTTTACTAGTAGTGTTCTCATGAAGTCTATCATTTGAATATTTTCAGTGACTTGATATTACAACATATAGTCATTCTTGAAATGAAAGTGAGAGATTTCTTCCTTCTTGCCACTTCGAAGAAGAATTTTGTGTGCTGTAAAGAAAGGAAGATATTCAGAGAAACTTCGAGGAGTTTGCTTGAGGAGAAATTAAAGATAAGTATTATTTACTTGTTGTAGTTGTATGACTTTGCTTTTATATATGAATTCCAAGTTTTGTTGTGTCTTCCCAATGACTTCTGAGTAGTTTTCTCTATCTTTCTCCTTGTCTTGAGATTTGTGAAATGGTGATTTGAGTTGGTTGAGCCATGAAAATGTTAAAGAAATTGTGATGATCTTTTCACTTTGATCTTAATTTACTTTCAATCTGGCCAATTGATTTAATAAATTATGTTGATTTTTGCAACTAAACTGAAGATTACATCCAAGATTCAGGGAGATCAAAGCCCTTGGAAATTGGGTGCAAATAAATAGGGAAACAAAATTATAGGGCGTAGAATTGGAGATTTTAGAGTGACAGACTAAAATCATTAATTCAGTTCTATCGTTTGGGTGCTGAAGTGTAGATGTTAGCCCTCAAGCGAGGGGAATGTGGGAGCTCTAAAGTGAGAGCCGGTATCCTCTCAGACTAACCGCAGATTCAGTAAAGAAGCGTAGGATTAGTCAATGTTCTTTATGCCTGGACTAAAGGGTAAAGAATATGTATGCTCCTATTTGACACAATACAATTTGAACTGATTCACTTTATCCTTTCACTATAATTTCTTGACAATGAGAAGGATGCTTTCTCATATATTAAATATCACATTAAAAACTTTATTAGTATAATTAGTTATTTAAGAGTTATTAGAATTACATATTTATTTTAATTGTCTATTAGTGACAGATAAGCAATTTAAATTATATTGTTGTGATTAAGTATTGCTTTTCTAAAATCCTAGTTCGTAGTTCTAATATTACTCCATGTGGGATCGATATCTAGGACTCCATTAGAGCCCTATATTACTTGAGCGATACATATAGTTGCATTGATAAGTGTGACTTTAACATTATTGAATATTTTATATATACATCTTTATCAAATCTATAACCGTTATTAAGTTTTTGGTGTCGTTGCTGAGAAATTAAATCTTTTAGCTGCAGTATTAAATAATTGTATTTTTAAGCATATATAAAGTCGCTGTCATAGAGCAACCTGTCTCAACATGGGACTACTTTTTACAGTGGGAGAAATTGTAGACTGCTGACATTTAAAATCTTCATCATTCTCATTTCTTCTCCAAGATTTCATGACATTTTCAAGACCCAAAAAACATTCGGTGAGGGTGCTTGTTGTTTCAAAGACACCATGACAAATATTATTAGTGGACTCACTTCTTTGTGTTGATAGGATCCACATTCCAAAAATTTCTTTATTGAAAGCGGTTGACCACTTATGCCTCATATATACAATTTATCCAACCAAACATTCTCGTGTAGGTTTCCTTTCTCGATCATTTCACCTCAAGTTTCTTTGAACTCTTCTTCTGAGTCACATCTGCTCAAGCATTTATAAAAAGATCATTGACTCTCCTGCTACTCACTCCACAATGGACTTTTGAAGATAATTTCTTGTAAATATGTCATTGACATAATCTATGTCAGGTGTGCTGAAGACACTCATCTATGACTTTAGACATTGCTTGATCCTGGTAAATGAATATTATTATTGGATGCTTGTTATCCATTATACGGATAGAGACATTGAATAATCACTTAAATGATTCAATTGTGTCATCTGATTAAAAACCAACACCAAAGAGAACATTCTGCTAGTGGTGATTCACACTGATAATTGGAGCACAACATAAATTGTATTTATTCAGTCTATAACTTGTATAAAATATTATTACATCCCTAAAGCAGTCGTAATCAATCATGGACATCCCATTGCATCATAAAAAAATCACCAAACAACCCGACTCATTAATTTAGAAGTCCCACGCAAACATTGGATCCTCCGCTTGTCGCGTAGTGAACGCTTGTATGAGAGAATTTGCATCCCCTAGTTCAATTTGAACTATTCTCTCTCTTTGTATGAAATTATACACATCCCTCTTCGTGCAATCAAGATTCTCCACAACTCCGACCTCAGTAGCGAGAAATCCGAATGCATCACTGGTTCTAATCCCTGATTTTGTCATTGATCTGAGGATATCAGCACTGATGTCACACATCTTTCTGCTGGAACGCAATAAATTGTCACCATCCTCTGCTAATGGATGGTTGTGACTTTCTATGAATTTCTTAACCCCCAGTTGCCTTCTAAATCAATAAAATATCATATCATGACGGGATAACCAGTCCTTGTGTCTGCTCTTTTGAACCTCACCGTGATAGTGTTCTTCATCTCTTTCTTGAAACCAGCCTTACCACAAACAAAGTCCTTTGCCTTAAGCTTCTTTGAATTCGACCAGAAACCACTGTGTTCCTTTCGCACAGTAAATCCAATATGGTGTGCATATACATAATGCTGTTCATAGGCTTCCTTCTCATTGTGGACAACTGCATGAAACAATTTCTCTGTCTTGGGTGACTGCAAATTTAAACAACAGCATTAGCACCCCAAAAGGAAATTAATACAAGACTACAATACATAAATCACACCATCATAATACCATAATATAACCCAAATAACAACATTGCAATGCCAATATAACAGACCAATCAAATCCCGTTAAGAAATGTTACTAGTATTATCGTTAAAAGCTTATAATAGACACATAACACTGTGATAAAACCACAATAAAGTCCTGATAACACAATTAGAACGCCCATATAAGACTCTCATAAAACTTCTAATTAGATCAAATAACACTAAGATAATACCATGGTAATACCAAAATAACACCACATTACCACCCCACCATATATGAGACCTTACAGGCAAAAAACACACGCATAACACCACAATAACACAAGCATAACACCATTAAACGTCAACATAATACACCAAAACAAAACCAAGTTAGCAGATACAATATTACCTTAATAACACTATGATACTATCAAAATAACACCAAATCCCCACGACAGTAACAATACAAGCAAATGATACTGTAACACTTTGACACCATTACGATGACGAGAATAGCTGCCCATTAACCCCATCACGACGACGAGAACAATACTTCATTATGACAGTTATTTAACCCAACATTCAGAAATGAAAACCAACTGAAAAAAAAACCAGTATATCACCATGATATTACCTAAATAACACAACGTCCCACCCTAACCAAAACTTAGCGTTACACGTCAGACAAAAACCGAGAAAACTTCATTAACAAAACAAATATTCCTTAAAACCTAAATCTGTAGTTAAATACGTATAACCTACCAGTCGAATTCCTTTGTCGCATCTAAACTCAGCTCATTCTCATGATTCTAAATTTTTTTTTGAGATTCCAGCTCATTGTCATGTTTATCGTAAGTATTTTGAGATTCCAATAATATTTCCTCGTCAAGAAATACTTCTATCGAACCAGATCCACCGAATACAAATGGATTCTAGAAAGACAACGAAATGAGAATATCCCGAATCCCTATACCTAAAGGAGATAAATACGTCGTTTTCCAATTGGCGGGAAGCAAAAATGACAAAAATATATATTTTTTTTTGCTTGGGCTGGATTCAGTCTGAGTAGGACATAAAATAATACAATTTAAAACTTAAATTTGAAACCTAAATAATAATAGTGGCGAGATTTACAGTGTCATTTTGTAATTATCTACCGCATGAATTTTTCGGGGATGGACGCCCCACCATATCATGCTGGGTGCCTTATCCCCCTTCACTTCTACGTCTAGAGCCTGGCACTCCACTCAGTATTCCTTCTCCGTCTTCGATTTACATGGATTCGCTCTTTACCGCCAAACCCTACGGCCTGGTAGCGTCTAGTGCCGCTTCCAGTTTCCACCTCCAAAGCTTGTCTCGTAGAGATTTCGTTGAGTGTGGCATTCAGTTCAGATCCCCTGGCCTCCGATACCGAGTTTTACGCGGGAAGCTTGGGTTTCAGATCCTTTCCCCCCGCCGCGTGACATTCCAGGATTCCGTCTTACAGAGCTCCATAATTGTGATCGCCGCGACGATTGCTGCCTGCGCAGCAATTAAACCGGTCCACTTCAGTCGTAATAGAGGAGGATGCAGCGATGAGGAAATTGACAGTGAGGTCGGTATTGTTTATTTTGCTATTTACGGACCGGGGTGCTCGTGGTTCATTATAATTGATGTCCAATGAAATTACTTGGGCACAAATTCTTGAATGGTATACCGAATAATTCGTAGTAACACATTTTTTTTGAAGGCAAGTGATTTGAGTTTTGTTCCACAGATTGTAATTGAGCTAGGTTTTGAATTTTGATGAACTGTTTGTTGGCCCTTAGACATTGGCTTTAGTTTCTTTGTCAGATGGGTGTTTTGCCACCTTGTCACCCCTGCACCATGTCCAACTTGTGGCCTAGCATTTCATTCTCTCGATATGTGGTTTTAGAGTCTCATGATCGTTACTGATTGCTCTCATGATTGGGTTGACAAGTTGATAAGTTGACTACTCCTTGTTGTAGAGTTGGGCTTATTATTTTTTTCATTGCTACAATGTTTGATTGAAGTTGTAAGTTTTTTAATTTGAAAGAACAAAAGGAGTCCACGAGTGCCACAAGACTTGATATTCTTGCAACGCAAAATTTGTTTGGAAAATTTATATGCATACCTCTCAATTCTCATGTATTTATGTTACTAACACCTAAAGTTTAATTTTTTTCATACATACCATTTTCCCTATGCATTAAAATGTGTATTTTTGATGTGCTATGAAAAACTTGGGTGGTTTATATGTAAAAGAGCAAAGTTTAGGTGTTAGATATGTAAATTCATAGGAATTGGGTGGCGTGTATGTTTGCCGAAATTTTATTTTGTATTAGCAATCGTGTATAATTACTTAAATTATGGATATATAATCCCAGGACACCCAGAAATATTATTAAAGCTTTCACAACCCTTAAATCTTGAAGGAATCCATGAATTAGTTTTCCAAATTAGTTCTGGCATATAAATGGGCTTACTTATGCGATGGATAAAGGAAAAAAACAATATATTCCTATCTTCTATGAGAAATAAATCTTCAAACAATGATAATGTTGTCATTTAGACCTTTTTTGCTTTCAAGACATCCGAGGAATCTTGAGCTAAGTCGCTTCTCTTCTAACAGTAATGTTTGTGCATGCATATCAATAGGTCTTGTTGATAACACATCAATTTTTATGCAGCTTTAGAATGCCGTTAGTCATCATTCTTTGACATTCTCCCTTATACATCCCTGATGTACAACTGCTGAAACTTCACTTTTTTCAGCTGATATTGAATTTATTGCCTTAAATGGTTACTTGCATCTTTACAGAGCAATCTACATGGTACTATGTCTGTAGAATCATTTCTGGGTATGCTTTATGGATTTTAATACCAACTTTTTAGGTGCTCTTTTATATACTAGTTATATTGCACAAGCACAAATTGCAAGTTAATAGAATTTATAAAAATAGTAATGTATTGAAAAATGAAACAACAATTTGATACATATGTTAAAATAAAAAAATTATTTCAATATAACTTAAACAACTTATTTCACAAAATTGTAGACACTTAGTACACTATTTAGATTTAAAAATTAAATGGAATGATGAAGAAAATGAAATATATTAAAGGTTATATATCATAATAAGTACTTGGCAGTTAAGATATGGTGAATTAAAAAAAAATTCGAAGTGAAGTACCAAGTTTATAAAAGTTATAAATAGTGATAAAGGTGGAATAAGAATTTTTTCAACCATATCAATTTGAAAAAAAAATGAAAAATATTATAATAAGGAAATTAAGATACAAAAATTAAAATTCCCAAATAAACCAATAATAAAAAACCATATATTTAAGAAAAATTATCTGAAGAAACCATTACATAATAAATTATTGCATCATAATTAAACTTGTATTTATAAGTGCAATAAATTAACTCTATTTATGTAAGCAATTTATATAAAACAAATGCAAAAAAATTCTTTGTTTGGAGAATCTGTCTACCACAGTCATCACGAAATCATCGTTTCGCTGGGTTCTCGGGAATCCCTCCACGAAATCCATGTTGAAATACACCCACAGTGCCTCTGGTACTGAAATTAGGGTGTACAATCTCGCGTTCTGCCCTTTCGTCTTCACTAGATGGCAAGTCTTGCATTGCTTGACATGTCGCCCCACATCTCTCGTCAGTCGGGGCCAAAAGAAATGCTCTCTTATGAGCGAGAGAGTCTTGCCCCTGTCGAAGTGGCCTGCTAATCCTCTACTGTGGCTCTCCTGGACAATGACCTCTCTCAGTGAACACATGAGAATGCACAACCGACTCTGATGGAACAAGTATCCATCTGATTGGTAATACTGCCCTGTTAGTTTTTCCTAACCTTGCTCCCTGGTTTCCTTGAAGTCCTCATCTGCTTCGCACAAATCCCCTTACGACTTAAAAACCCACAACTTGAGCCTACATGATTGTAATCAACAGATGTTGACAGCTCAGTGCGTCTTCTACGTGGTTATGTCTGCCCATCTTGTGCTTAAGCACAGACTGGAACGAGGCTAAGAACTCTATCGAGGCAGCACGTCGGTTTTTTAGTTTGCTCTGACTAATGAGAAATTTTAAGGCTTTGTAATCCGTAAACAGTGTGAACTTGCTTGTTAGAAATAATGATTATAGTGCTCAGGGCTCTCACAATGTCATAAAACTCCTTATCGTAAGTCGAGTACTTCCTCTTGCAATCTTTCAGTTTTTCACTAGAGAAAGCGATGGGGTGTTTTTCTTGGCTCAACATTGCCCGTATCTACATGCCAGATGCATCCCATTCTACCTCGAAAAGTTTGTTGAAGTTCGGTAATACTAGCATAGGCGCTTGAGGCACCTTTTTCTTCTGTGTGTCAAAATTGTTCCGAGCTGCTGTCGTCCAAGTAAACTCCTCCCCTTTTAAGAGTTCTGTCAGAGGGGCGGTGATAGTGCTGAAGTTCATGATGAATCTCCGGTAGAACGATGCTGGCCCTAAAAAGTGCCTCAGCTCGATGAGCAACCGTGATGCGGTCTAGCTGATAATGGCTTCTATTTTTGCGGGATTCATTTGAATGCCTGCACTAGATTCAATGTAATCCAGAAAGCGTACCTGGTTTGTCATGAAGTGACATTTCTTTGGATGGGCATATAGTTGCCCGGCTCCCAGTACCCTGAACACTGCATTTAGGTGATGCAAGTGATCCTCCTCAAATTGTCTGTATATCAGAATGTCGTTAAAGTCGACCACAACAAACATTCCAATGTGAGCTCAAAATACCTGGTTCATCAATCTCATGAAAATGCTGGGCACGTTTGACAACAAAAGGTGTAACAATTCACTCAAAAAGCTCATCCCGTGTCTTGAAGACGGTCTTCCACTGGTTTCATGACCTCACCATATCTTGTGATATCCACTCAAGTTGATTTTGGAGGAGATAGTGGCTTCGTGTAATTGGTCTAAGAGATCATCCAAGCACGATATAATCGATCATTGATGGTGACCTTGTTGATGGCCCGACTGTCAATGCACATTTGCCACAACCCATAACTTTGGCACCGTCAAGGCAGGGACAACACATAGACTGGTGCCCTCGTGATGAGATCCTGCACCTGTCTTTGTAGCTTGTACTCTGCAAGTCTCAATCTGTAGGCAGGTCGTTTTGGTAATATCGATCCTGGTAAAAAGTCTATGACGTGCTTTATGTCCATCAGTGACGACAAACCTTTTGACAGACCGTCGGTCATAGCATCCTGGAAGTCATGTAGCAGTGATCACAGTAGTGCTGATACCTCTTCTTCCTCTATTCCCTCCAGGAAGATTAATGCTAGCGCTACGGGGGCATCTCTAACTGACTGCAAGAAAGTGGTCCTAGGAACTAATGCGGCATGCCACCTCTATATCGCTCTTGGCTTTCGTATTCTTACCTAGTAGCAAAATGATACTTTTCCCATCTTTCTTGAAGGAATAGGTGTTATTAAAATTGTTGTGCTGAGTGTTGCAGTCGAATTGTTAAGGCCTACCCAACTGAATGTGACAGACATCTATAAGAATCACATCGCACCATTCTTTTTCCTATAGGTAATCCCTGATGGAAAATCAATTAGGCGCTGCTGCTCTACGCGTATCTCATTTTTCTTTTTTAGCCAGGTAAGGGAATATAATCGGGGATGCTTTTTGTGTGTCTAATCCCAACTTTTTCATTATGCGTTGACACCACGTTCTCGCAGCTTTCACTATCTATGAAACCTTGCCCTTGACGGTGTGCCTGGTGCGAAAAATACTATTCCACAATCAGGATTAGTCTCGCTATGGCTCGGATTGCAAAACTCGTCGAATGTCTAATGCTTGTCCTTCATCTCTGTGGAGTTCAAGCTTTTCTTCTGGTCTATCCTCTGACTCCTCCTTGACCTCCTCGACGGCACCCTGATCTATGAGTGTGATGAGTTGACTTATAGGGCGGCTAGAGGCTATATGACTGTAACTTTGGCACCTAAAACACTTTCTGGTTGGCACTGTATTGGAAGAGTTACCTTTCTCATGCTTCTTCCCACTCTGATCTGCCTTATCAGTTCCTTGTCCAATTTTGTTATTTCCTCTTGATATACCCTTATCGGCTATAGGCACTGCAGGTGACTGCTTAGCTGAAGGTGGTGGCCTAAAGGACGAATGCTGGCTGCTTTACTTCTACAACCTCTCTACCTTCAAGGCTAGTGTCGACACAACCCCCAACGTCTAGTTTGGTTGTAACTGCACCGCGCTACTAATGGTGGGCTTCAGGCCCTTGGGGTATCCGACTACTTTATGCTCCTCTTGATTTGCAGCTAAAACTTCAACTGGGTTGTGAACTCTACTAAAATATCTCGTTGTTGTATGCTGTGTAGTTTCAGAAACATGTCTTGACAATAGTGAGGTGGGAAGTACAAGTTTTCTCACCATTAGGAGTCATTCTTTTTTAGTGTAATGAAAACTAGTTTGACTCGTTTGTCCTCTGACACATTCTTATACTCGAAAATCTATTCAACTGATTATAGCCAGTCATTAAACTCATCGGGTTCATGCCTCCCTCAAATTTTGAAAGAACCATCTTGATGCCAAAAGCCCATTGGCCTACGGATGCGGCCTCTTCTCTTGGCCTCCATTGATATTGCACTCCAAAGCGGTTGGCGGGTATTCCTCGTTGTTGTGATCTTTCATGTGGAACAGATTCAAATCCTCATCCTGTCTCCCCTTTAGCTCTCCAGATCGCGGTCGAGGGTAATCTCTTCCTTGGTTCCGTCATCCAATTCTGCTAGTCCTTGTTGCATATGACGGATCTCTCATTGTAACTCCTCCCTGGTAAGGTCCGACAGGTATCATCGTGGTGGCACAGTTAGGATTTGGTTTTGGAAAGGGGGGTTCAAGTTCATGCAACAAACACAGGAAAATTGAGAAGTTCAAGGGCAGAACCACTTCAAGTTCATGCAACAAACACCAAACAACCACCACCACATAATAGGTAAATCAAATTGGTGAAACAAATAGCAACAAAACACTACCATTGAGGATAACCGGGAAACCCCATTGGCAGTTCAATCTTAAAAATCATATTATTTGTATATATATATATATATATATATATATATATATATATATATATATATATATATATATATATATATATATATATATATTTATATGTCAAACATCTATACTTTAATATGTACTTGTATAACACTCAAATCATTATCATCACATAAATAATTTTCAGAAGTTAGTTATGTACATGCATAAGAATTATGTGACGTGCATGTAAATTCTCCGTCAAACGACACTTCACATTTCAAATGGCAAGAACCAAAACATCACATAGAGGAAAACGAGAAGCCCAATGGCACAACCTGTAACACCAAAAAATTAAGAACCAGGTAAAGATTTTTGTTAATTTTAAAAGTACCTCAAATTTCGTACCCGTTACTGAATTATTTTTTTAAAATTCTATACTTGAAATATATCAATTCTATAGAAAGCACTATAAATGAATTGTGTTCGGATTGGGAGATATTAAATTAGGAAGTTTTAAGTTTAATTAAATCTTAATTATTTTTCTAATCCCTCCCTAATTCCCGCGTTATTGTCATTTCTTGCATGATATTTATATCTGTTTCGATCAAATTGGGGCCTCTAGAGCCTTCGCAATTTCTCCTCTATACTGATTTTCTTCTCCCTATCACGGTCTCGCATGGCTAGAGGGTTTATCACTCGCGACACTATAGTAGGGCGTGAACTGATGAGGGAGGGCGGGGGACCACAGGGAGACCGAAGCTCACTGTTCAGGATTTGGGAAAGAATTTGAAAGGTAGGAGCCTCTTTTTCACACTATTCTAGATATTCCTTTTCTTTCTCTTGCTTTTGTTTTGATGTTTTCCATGTTATATATATATATATATATATATATATATATATATATATATATATATATATATATATATATATATATANTATATATATATATATATATATATATATATATATATATATATATATATATATATATATATATATTCGGCCGTTGTAGCAGCCGTCAAACTTATGTTAGAAGGATTGAATTTGGTTTGCGAGCTTCCATTAATGGTTTTAACATGAAACCAACAATGGGGAATAGAGGATTATGATGTTCGGAAGAAGAGGGGAGAAGTTTAGGCAGGTTGGAGAAAATGTTAGGTTATGCAAAGAAGCCCGATTGAAGTACGTGTTGACATTTAAGACATGCTTTGGGTTAAGGCACGTCATGAACCAATTTTCATGAACCCTAAGTTGCCTAAGAATACCAGGTTGTTTACACGAGGCAACAAGCTCGAGCTGAGTGCAAGGAAACTTGTCGTAGGAATGCTCTGTTAAGTCAGATAAAATAAACTTGTTCTTATTTAAGAAAAATAATCTTCCATAATTTTTTATATGATTTATCGTTTGACATAGATTCATCTAGAAATTCTTGAATATTGTAAATGCGTATTTGCATTGAATGTGTGAATGTAGCTGATTTCTTCCTTTGATACATGCGATATTATCATGTTATGATCATGCAATGATACATATGACTTTGCTTATTATATTAATTGCTTGAATGTGTTAATTTTCTATGATTCATACTTGTGATATTTGAAATGCAATGTATCACATATGTTTGTGATAATTTAATTAGATTGCTTTATCACTCATTGGGTCTAGATTTTGTAGTCAGAATGAGTATTGGTGAGAATTTAGACAGGACGAATTGTCAGCCTCTTTTGCATCTCAGCTGACCTTTATAGGGGGCTAGTTATGGTGTGATAAATAGTGGTATAAGAGCTTGGTTATTGTCTGAAGAGAATGATGAAAGCAGGTTGGATTTAGTAGAAGAATTAGATCAAATCTAAATTGATTTATATGAAGCTGTAGGTTGATGAATTTGAGATGGGTAACTCATACGGCTTAAGATATCATGCATGCACAGTATAATTTTTATATGATAAGTTGTATTTGAATAATAATGGTTTGCCAGTATAGAGAAATATGTCTGAAGGAGAATCAGAAAGTACTGAGGGCCAATCTCTTAGGCCAAGTGCAGAGCAAGAAGTAAGATATGAAAATATTTTTGGCAGAAATCATAATCAAAATAGAGCAAAGGAGGAAACTAGAGCAGCTGAGCTGCAAGAGATTGTTCAATTAATATCACAAGTGGTCAACAAAATGAATGATAATGATCATCCACTAGTACAAAGATGAGATCTGAAACTAGGGCATAAGTGGATCGACATTTGAAGATATTTTAGACATTCAAGCCGCCGACATTCAAGGGTGCCAGCGACTCTACGGTTGCTTAAGATTGGTTATTGAGGATCGAAAAAATTCTAGATGGTGTGATTTGTCCTGAAAATCAGAGAGTGGTGTTAGTCACTTTCATGCTAGAAGGTGCAAAATAGAGAGAAATTTTAGCTAACATCTCTTCCAGATATTTTGCGGGATGAATCTGTTAAAATCTTTAAAGATTGATTTATTCCGCCTTCAGTCAGATTAGCGCTGCGAGATAATTTCTTCAATTTGACTTAGGGGTCTGGATCAATTATGCAATATGAGGCATAATTCACTTCTTTTATTCAAATATGCAACTCATTATGTGAACACCTAGGAGGAAAAATGCCACAAATTTCTACACAGCCTCAATGATCAGTTGAGGTTGTCTTTGATTCCATTTAAAATAAATGATTTCTCAGTGCTCGTTGAAAGAGCCAGAAGAATTGAAAAAGAGTTGAATTTCTTCAGTCACCAATGACAACCTCAGAGAAGCAAATGAAAGGATTATGGCAAAGGAGAATACTTTCAAAGAAAAAAAATTAACTCAGAAGGTAAGCATAAGTAGTCACAGACAGAAAAACTAATTTGTGAAAAATGTTGAAAAAGACATTTTGGGCAATGTTTGATTGGTTTTGAAAAATGCTTTAAATGTGGGCAACCAGGGCATATTCAAATGAACTGTCTGCAAGAAAAAAAAGAGACATCAGACCGCAGACTATTTAAAGACAAGGACGTCCCAGGAAATTTTTGGAAGGAGTCAGTTCAAAAAAACTCAATTTTTTGGAAAGCTTTCAGTGCAAGCAAATGGTGAAACTTCAAAGCGTACAACCGAGAAGCCAATAAAAGCTCAAGTTTTTGCAATTATTCCTCAGGGTGCCAAATAATACAAAGAAGTGGTTACAAGTACGCTTTTGATTCAAGATCCGTCTGGTATTATTCTATTCGATTCAGGTGCTTCACATTCTTTATTTCTGACGAATTTGCTATCAGTTTACATGTTGATATTATGTATTTTATCTTTGTTTTATGTGTCATTATTGCTTCAGGAAGTAGTTTTTATGCAAATAGGAAATGTGTTGTGCTTGTTGATATTCATGATAAGAAGCTGCAAACAAAATTTGATTATCATACCAATTCAAACTTTTGATGTCATATTGGAAATAAATTGCTTGGTAAATTATTTTGCTACAATTCAATGTTGGAAAAAGCGAGTGAAACTCAATTTACCTGGTGAAAATTCATTATATATCTTATGTGGTCAAAATGATTTACATAAATAATTTTTACATGCTAGATATTTACATGCATAAGAATTGTGTTATGTGCATGTAAATTCCCTTTTAAGCAACCATTCACATTTCAAATGACAAGAACCAAACCACCACAGAGAGGAAAAACAGAAATCTTAAGGGCACAATCACTTCAATTTCAAGCGACAAACACCAAACCCCCACCACCACATAATAGGCAAACCAAATACATAAAATGGAAAGCAACATACCCACAAAGGACAACAGAAAACCCCATCGGTACCACCTCAAGCAGCAAACCACTAACATAAAGAAAACCGAGAAGCTCGACAGTGAAATCAAATAGGTAAAACGAAAAGCAACGTACCACCACCACAGAGGACAACCGGAAAGCCCCATTGGCACCACGTCAAGTACCAAACCACCAACAGAGAGAAAAACCGAGAAGCTCAATAGGAAAAAACAAATATGTAAAACGGAAGCAGCATACCACCACCATAGAGGACAATCTGGAAGCTCCATGGACACCACCTTAAGCACCAATCCATCAATAGAGAGAAAAATTGAAAAGCTCAACAGAGAAAATAAATAGTTAAAATGGAAAGCAACTTACCACCACAGAGGATGACCAAGAAGCCCCATCAACACCATCTCAACCACAAACCACCAAAAGAGAGGAAAACCGAGAAGCTCAATAGCGAAAATAAATAGGTGAATTGGAATGTAACATACCACTATCACGGAGGACAACAGGAAAGCCCCATCGGCACCACCATTTACAATCTCAAATGACAAGCACCAAACCACTAAGAGAGAGAAAGACCGAGAAGGATAATAAGAAAAACACAGGTAAAACAGAAAGCATTAAACCACCACCATAGCTGGAAAATAAGAAAGGAAGATGAAAATTTGTACATATAGAGAGAGGCAGCGAGAGGCAGAAGCAATGAAGATGAATGGAGAAGAAAGGGGCCAAAGAACCGTAAATTTTCCCTAAAGCCGAATGGAGGGAAAAGGGGCTAAATTGTATTATTGGGGATATATGGAGAGATTTACCGAATTTTAGAGGATTAGGATGGTATTTTTTCACCCAGACTGTGATTTCTACCGCGGAATGGAGGCAGCCAACTACGCGTTTCGCCGTTCTGAAAATGGGCGACAATGAAAGGCAGGAGAAAAGCGCCCTCCCAAACGATTCTTCAGTGCTTTTCAAAACGAAAAGCAGGCTGTCAACATCCTCACACTCAATCCTATAGTGAGTGACTGATGCAGGTAGGTGGTTTTAGTCATCACCTCTTCAAAATCACTCATGCCTGTGGGACATAACATTCGACATTGATAGTGGGGTGGGGTGTTGATGCAGCCATGCACTGATGTTTCGTTGTATTATTTAAAATAGAATGTAAATCATGACTTATAACAACCAAAATTCACCCAACCACCCATCAATTTTAGAGAGAAGAGGATAGCTCTTGCTATGGGAATATCGGATGTCATTACACCTAATGGACGTTGACTTAAGTGGCCATAGAAGTTATCAATTCTTTATTGCTTTCCTTTTTAAAATTTTTGGTTGACATTGACTCTTTCCTAACAAAGTAAAATTTAAATATTTCAGATCATTCTTTGTTAGGAAAAAGAAGGAAGTGTCTGTTTTCTTAAATGTCTGTTTTCTTGAGCCAAACATAAAAATTATAGCTTTGGAAAGATGAACATGTCTGCACTTAATAATATCCTAGTGTATCGATATATAATTTGAGAAACTGAAATGCATGGGTATGATGCTACTTCATATTGAGGGAGGGCCTGGTTAGATGTTGATGTACATCAGCTCACCCTTGCAAGAGTATTCTTTGACTTGAACTCATAACCTCTACGTCACAAATTACACAACTGAACAAATCTATGTACATCCATGTCAAAATGGATGCAAATTAATCACTTTGTGTAACTGATAATTTTATATATGCCTTAAAATGTCCTCTTCTCACAACTGCCATTCTGAAATGAATTGCTTTGATATGGAATATCACTAATGCCCCTATTTTGGTCAGAGTTTTTGTATTTCTGTAAGCGCTCTTTACTTTCCCTTGCAAGTTTTGCCTATTTTTATGTCCTCTTGGAAGATCTCCGACTTCGCACCTCCATAAGCTGATCAAATTTACCACTAGAAGTTAGTTTGCATGCTTCATTCTCCTGAGTAGAAGAGAAAACACAAAAGATGTAATATATGTATCAAAAGTTAAATGAGGAAGTTTATATTAAAATTTTAATAAATGTTTTCTTCTTAAATTTTTATTAATGTAAATAATTCACCCCTTTTTTAACCTGTGGATGTTATCAGTTAGTATGTGTAGCCATTCTTCTCCATTTGGCTCCTGTTAATGATTTCTAAGAAGCATTTGATTTTTTTTTAATTTCATCTTGTGTGCCATCGTCGATCTTTACCTCTCATCTAACTTTATCTGTTTTTAGAATTAAGGCGTTGCTGTTAGTTATGAAGAACATTATAGCAGCAGCTTTATTCATATTCTGCTACTCCTCTTTCTTGTTGCTTTTCACTATACCATGCCGATTAATAGATATTTTTGAGCTAGAGCTTAGTGGTGGTTGTTGGCTGCCTTTATATACTCCACTTGCTTGTGCTTGCCACTACTATGCTTTATTTATAATTTATTCCAATCGGTAATTGGAAATATGAAATTAGTTATCTAAGTTTAAGTTAAACACCGAAATTTAACTAATCATCATTCTTTTCTATATCCGTAGTGTTTGCAAAAGGAAATCTCTGATGTTTTGGTGTGCGGCGAGCAGTCCCATGACATTGACATTCCAGAGAAGGAATGCACTCGGAAACAGGTTTTGTCAAGTGAAGCCCTTTATAAATTGCCTTCTATTTGTAATAGAATGAATGTTGCTTGTAGATACCCCGAAGAAATTTCTACAACAAAGGATCATGCCTTTGTTTGTAAAGATGATGAACTCTTGAACTCTCAGACAACAGGGTTATCTCTAGATGTGTTAAATAAAGAATTGCATCGAGTTGATCAACCTGTTATTCTTTTCCCAACTGCTAGTACGTTGGCCCAAACCAAAGTTTTATCAAGGGAGACAGGTAGTCTTGTTTTGGATAAGCCAGACATCTTGCCAGGAAAGCAAGAAAAAGCTCTTTCAGGTAGCAACTTGCAGTCTTTGCAGGCTTTTCACATATCTAATTTTTTTGTGCTCCCAGTTAAGAGCAATCAAAGGGAATCCAGTCAAAATAATTGTAATGGGATGCAACAACATATTGTTAATGAAAGTGAGCTTCTGGATTCAAACCACAGTGTAGATCACCATAAGTCTGCCAAAGAGGCTTATGATCGTGAAAAAGACCAAATTGGGTTCAGGTCTTTATCATGCTTTAATAGCTTGAACAATAAAACTCTCAATTTCATTCTTCGGAGTGACAGTGGTTATTATGATCTCAAGCATTCAGTGAAGGGGGCAGAAGTCCTTGAAAATGATTCTTCAAGACTTGCAGGTTAAGCTCAGAACTTGCTTATTGATGCAGTCTTTTATCTTTTTTTGTATATTTAGCCTATACATATCGCGTTTGGTACTTTGGTCACTTTTTCTGAAAAAAGGTTTTACTTTTGATCTGACTGCTTTCTTAGTAATTTATTACAGCAAATTCTGATTTTTCAGAACGACAGGTCTTTTTTTGGTGCTTTAATAAAGCTTTCAATATTAATAAGATGGAAAGAACCGATCGCCTTCGCTCTACACATGATATTGATAGAAGTCTGATATGGAAAAATGACATAAAAGACTCGTCTAGATTCTTTCAACCAAATGGAGGTCTTATAAAAGATTCAAGCAGCATCAAAACTTGCTTAAGAACCTATGAATGTTTATTAAGGGATGCAAGGTAGAGTCTGAGCATGGTTTTGTAAATTCTTTTGTTTACACTTGCTATTTTGTAAGAAGCAGTTTCAAAATTTTCAGATGAGTTCAAATAAGAATGATCATGAGTTTATTCATTTCTTGTTTTATAATTCCCTCTTTCAGTGAAACTATATCTCTAAATCACTTGAAATGCTTCATGTTAGATTGAAAGACTGTTTGGATTTGCTGGAGAGTATGAAAAGGAAGGGATTTTTGGATTTGGACAAGGTATGATTTTTTTTTCTCTTTGTTTTTTATTGTAGTCCTCATCTTTAGTGCAGCTTAAGAGCTCCTTTTTGTTTTTTGAAGTAGGAAAATATTTTTTGAAGAATGTTGATTTTACTAGCTTATGTCATTGACGTGGGAGCCTTGGCGCGACAAGTCACGAATGTGGGAGTGGGGGAATGACACGGGAACGAGCGTCTGGGCACGGGATTTCACGAGTGTGGGAGACCTTTCGCGTTTCAGAAAAACTGTACCGAGCTAGTCCAAACTTGGGAGAGCCGACTGGCCATTTCATTAGGGATTGATGCTTCCTTTCCATGGAGGACCCAATCCTAATTATCTAGGGCTTACATATGTGTTTCCTTTGTTTAAAGTTTTCAACTTTTTCTGTTGTGTTTCTATCAGGACAGCCGTCGACATCCCTTGTTTTCCTTTTTAGGGCCATATCCGAGGTCGGGTGGTGCTCCGACTGTATCCGTTCTTTGGTAGTGATTATCCTCCAAGGGTCAGGCGGTGCTCCAACTATATCTCGCTCCTGAGATTGTATTTATTCTTCCCAACTTCTCCACATCTCTCTTGCTTCATTGCCACATATTCCTCGTTGCAGCTGCCTCAATAGCCACATCCTGACTGTTTCTTGCAGTTTTTTGCTTTCCCAACTTGCCCCTCCTCGCTGCCTGTCACCTAGAATCTTTCCTCTTGAGTCCTTGCTGCTGTTTCAGCCACTTAGAACCATTCCCCCTTGCTGCCTCCTCGCTACCAACCACCCAAAATCATTCTTCCTGCTGCCATATTCCTCCTGGCTGGTCCATCCTCTCCGGGCCACCTCTAACCGCTATTTGCTGTCCAACCCACCTACTACCTTGTCTCCACCTTTCCAAGTCCCTAATAGTCACTACCACCTTCCCTAGATCTGCCCTAATCGTGCGTCGTGCGTTGTCTGTTGTTATTTTTAGTTTCCATGGTGTTGGTTGTAATCTCTTATTGGCTTTTGCAGTAATAGTATTTGTTTGCTTATTGTTACCTGGGTTAACTCCGGTATCATTTGGTATTAGAGTTAGCCTATCCCTAATAGCATCCACTAATACCCAACTCTATCTCCAACCCTTCTCTTTATTTGATTTTTCGAACTCGCCACCCAAAATTTTTCATTCCCACCCTATATTACCCCCACTCACCTTTTTCCACTCACCCAAAACCAAACCCAAACCCTAGCCACGCCACTGACGAGACACTGGTCAGAGACCAGATCGAGAGGAAATGACATATTGTCGTTTATGAGAATCTGCAAAGAGATGTCCAAAAAATTTTCATGAAAGTTTTCTAACTGCAATAAAGGCTTGCCACCTTCGAGAGTGACAATCCAGACAAGTCAACCTTAGCCAGAACAACTACCTACTAGATGAAGGAATGGAGTTAATCTCTTCCACGATGCACATTCTAGGGATGAAGAACCACTATCTTGAAGAGTTGGCCCAAAATATCAGAGGAGTCTGAATCTTGATGTTAAAGTGAATTTGCCATATTTTGATGGCTACTTGGATCTGGATGAGGTCATCGAGTGACTCCAAACCATGGAGTGTGTCATTGGGTACCAAGAAGTTCTATTAGATAAAATATTGAACTAGCAGCTAGCAAGTTGAAGAGTTCGTTATTTTGGTAAAAAAAATTGAAGCACTTACACTGGTGTGCGAGAAAAGAGAAAATCAATACCCAGTCCAAAATTAATTAGGAGATGTGGCTCCATTACCTACCAATTTTGTTCTGACTGGATGTTCGGATCTTAGCTTCAAAAGTGCAACATCACCGGAACCCAACTTTCTGAGCCTGGTGGAGGCTAATGCCAAATTCTTTTATGTAGCTTTTATAGCTCTTTTGAGTAATATTTTGATATATTACTGCCAATGCAAATTTTGACGGATGGCTGCCATGCCTTATAGGCAGCATTCAATCATAGGATCGAGCAACAAAAGTATGCTCATGGGAACATCTAAGACTTCAATTGAGGAGAAATTGATTCGGAGTGGAGAACTGGTGAAACTAACCCACATTCCTAAATTTATCCGAACTAGAAAGTGTGTTAAGTGCCACAGTTTTAAGAATAGTGCAACAAATTGCCCAAACAAGGGTATGATCTATTTTACGAAGCAGAGAGCTGTTGAAAAAAATGGGTAATGACACTGTAGACACTGAAGAAGGTGAGGACACAAAGCAGTACCATATTTTAACTTATGAGGGGAAAAACATGTAGTTTGAGCTGAGCCATGAGAGAGATTCCAACAGAAATAACATTGGTGGTCCTAAAAGGAACTAAGTCTGAGTAACTGATACCAAATATATGGCAACCCCAAATAAGAGAATTCCATAATATTTAGATAGATAGTCTATCTCTTAAGTTGTTTCCATTGAGAGAGGTCCAACTTGTAAGAGATAAGACTCTTTTGTGCCACTTCTGAAAAACTATATGAAGTCATTTGAATATTAAAATCAGTTCAACAGTGTACACATTGACAACTAGTTAGGCATAATGGATGAACCACAATGTTGTAAATCGTCTTAGGATCTTTGGGAAAAAATATCCTACAGTGAAGAGGAGGTCTCTTATGAGTGGTTATATTTTAGTGTGGTCCAACCTGTGTCATAGAATTATGTTCATAGTTAGTTCCTCCATATGAATTTGTTTATCAAATGTGCCCTATCGAGTGCGAGTGAAAGAGACACATTATAGATTTAATGCCTCAGGAGTTATATTGTCTAAATCTATGTTGATATGCAACTCCAGTTTAGGTCGGGTCAAAAGAGGATGAATACTTATTTTATCAGGATGTGCTTTGGAATAAAAGTGCCTCTAAGTGTGACTTATTAAGAAATTACGGTACCTCCACCATCTTTAATGTGGCTGAATTGACACCATATTAGGAGAAGTTAGAAGCTTCGACATATGAGGTCGAAGCTCCCCCCGATCCCGGGAGACTGATGAGGGAGCCTGGGTGCGAGAAGTCGCAAACGCGGGAGCGGGGGAATGATGTAGGAATGAGCATCTAGATGTGGGATTTCAGCAGTGCAAGAGAACTTCAACATCCCGAAATGATTGGATTGAGCCGATCTAGCCCTTGGATGGCCGATCGACTCCTCCACGAGGGATTGACACCTCTTTTCCGGAAGGAACCCAATCTTAATTATCTTGGGTTTATATATGCGTTTTCCTTTTTTGTGCGTTTTCAATTTTTTCACTTGTGTTTCTGTCGGGATAGCCGCCGACATCCCCTATTTTTCTTTCTAGTGCTATATCTGAAGGCGAGTGGTGCTCCGGCTGAATCTCGTTCCGAGGTGGTGATTCTCCTCCAAGGGTCGGGTGGCGCTCTGTCTGTTTCTTGCTCTTGAGGTGGGTTTTATCCTTCCTCAACTTCTCTGCATCCCTCCTGCTTCGCTACCACGCACTCTTCCTCGCTTCAACCGCCTCACAGCCACATCCCAGCTGTTTTCCTGCAATTCCTGCCTCCCCCTCCTTGCTGTCAGTCACCCAAAATCCTTCCTCCCACGTCCTTGTTGCTGTTCCAGTCGCCAAAATCATACTTGCTGCTGTTCCAGTCGCTAAGATCATATTTGCTGCTGTTCCAGCCACCTAGAACGGCCCTTGTTGCCTCCTCGCTGCCAGCAGCCCAAAATCATTACTCAGGCATCTCTACTGTTATCCTAGTCACCTGGAACCATTCCCCTTGTCATCTCCTTGCTGCCAGCCATCCAGAATCATTCTTCCTGCTGCCCTACTGCTGTGGCAGTCTCTAGAATCCTCTCGCTGCTGTTCCAGCTGCACTCGACCACTCCTAACCGTTGTCACTCCACTGTCCAACCCACCTCCCACTTTGCCTCCGCCTTTCTAAGTTCCTAAAAATCACCACCACCTCCATAAATCCTCCATGTACATGTTGTTATTTTCTATTTCTGTAGTGTTGGTTGTAAAAGTCTATTGGCTTTTGCAGTAATAATATTTGTTTGCATATTGTTGTTTGGTTAAACTTTGGTGTCAGTTATTTTAATGCATTCAATTAGAAATCAATGCTTGTTTTAAACTCCACAATCAAAATTATTCAAAAATGATTTCATTTTCATACTCAAAATATGTGAAAATGAATCATCATTTCTAATACCTGCTTTCAATTTACAAGCAAATAAATGATTACTTGTCTGTTCTTGTTCCTTAGGTCCATCACATAAGTTTTCTTAATGCTTGTAAGAGCCAAAAGGCAGTCAAAGAGGCCTTTCGCTTTTGTAAACTGATCAACAAGCCGACTGTGAGCACATTCAATATGCTTTTATCTGTCTGTGCAAACTCACAGGATTTTGATGGTAACTCACTTATCCATATCTTAGCAGACATGATTAATCATGAGTTACAATCCCTCTGAATTTTCCAATGCTTGCTCTCTGCATTTTTTTTCCAGGAGCTTTTGAAGTGATGCTGCTAATGAAAGAGGCTAGGCTGAAGCCTGATTGTAAACTTTACACCACTTTGATATCTGCTTGTGGAAAATGTGGAAAAGTTGACGCCATGTTTGAAGTATGTTAACCTACTAATTCATACAACTACGGTAGCAACAAATTTGGTCAGAGATACACTTCCATTTATAGTATTGAAGAAAAACTTGAGAGGAAATTCTCAGAATTCTTATTTCAAATCTTCAACTATAAGGTTACATATATATATTGAGAAACCGGTCCCTCCTAATTTACAATCTTACCAAATATATTTAGCTCAAACATGAAATGAAATAATTTTGAAATAAACATAAATAAGAAGATAATAAAACTAATAAATAACAAAAGAGTTTTGGTGAAGACATCACCAACTTGTTGGCGTTTCGAAACATAGCTTAGCTGTATGATTCCACTGTTAACTTTTTCAGAGATAAAACACTTATCAATTTTAATATGTTTTGTTCTGTCATGATGCATAGTGTTTTCAACAATATTGACAGCTACTTGACTGTCACAAAATATTTATATAATCTGACTAACTTTTCAACTGTATCTATCTGTTTGATTTACAAGAAATGAGTTGACTTTATTAGGCTATCGTTAATAATCCAAAGACTATCGCGACCATGTCTGGATCGAAGAAATCTCATAGCAAAAATTTAGAACAATTTCATCTCATTTCCATTTAGTCTATTGACGATGATTGTAGTATTTCACTGGGTTTCGGATGCTCAACCTTTACAATCTGACAAGCTTGACATTGAGATAAATATTCAACATCTTTCTTCATAGCTGGCCACTAGAATTCCAATTTCAAATTCTTGTACATTTTAGTGCCACTTGGATGAATTGTGTAGCCTGAATGATGAGCTTTATGTAAGATGTTTTATCTTAAATTTGAATCAACAAGTATCCATAACTGCAGCTTGTTTCTGATTACACCATCTTCATCAACTGTCATATCGACTCTCTTTACTAATTGAAGTTTCAAAAGTTTCAGATATTTGCCGTTCTCTGAGATGCCTCTATCAAAGTTGGTTGCACTGTGAGTTGATGTAAATATCTCATATCACCTAGTTTTCTGACATGCAACGGTAAGATCAATTTCTTTTAATCATTTTTGACTCATGAGTGTCGGCGCTTAAAAGGGAGGGGAAAGGGTTAATTTAATGTTTGAGGGTCGCCCGTAAGAAGCTGTCGGCAGCCGGAATCGAAATCCCGTCGCCCGCTTCGGAAAGACTTTTTAATTTACATATATATATATATAATTTTAGAAAAAATATGAAATCAAACTGACCTCATATTTTTCACAGTTTAAATGAAAGAGCACTCAACCTCAAATCTTGTATTAACCCCGAGGGATAAACACAAGACTTGAGGGTGAGGCTCGATCAAATAAACTAAGAAAGATATGACATCCGTTTGGGTCTGCGAAACCGTTTTATTTGCCGACAAGTTCCCTTATTTAATATAAATAATTAAATAGGGTTTATTTTAAGCTGGGTTCGGAAAAGCTCCCTATAAGGGCAAGCCCCTATAATTAATTACATCTTAAATGACCGAGGTCACCTAAGAAAACTCTCGATAAAAATTCGGGGATTATTTTTTTCAAGGGGTTGAAAGGGTTGGGCTTTTTCACGGAATTGGGCTGAGGAGGTTTTGAAGGGGGAAGGCTTCAATTTTGGACCTTTTTTGGGGATTCCAATTGAGGGGAACTTGGGGGGGTCCCAGATCCTGAGGAGAACCTCAGTGACTTCCCAGTCTATCCTGTGATTTGGCTCCAATTTTGAGAAGAAATTACTAAAGTGTTTCATCCTGCCATTTTATTTAATTATGACTTATATTTGCGTGACAGAGTCACACAAATTGCCTAGAAGATACGAGGGTTTACATCGTATCGGACGACATCCTCGGAACCTAGAACGAGTTAGGGCTTGAATCGTACAACAGGGCTGTACGAATGCCTAAAAAAAAAGGTGGAGGATTTATGTTGCGCTAGGCGAACAACCTCGAAAACCTATGGATTGTTGTTTAATTTCTAGGAAAAGGAATGGTTTTGCTGAGGAAGACATGTTCTGCTGTTGAAGATGGTCGTGCTGCCCACTGCGCTAGCTCCAAGCTCCTTGACGTGACGAGTTTAAGTTTTCTAGGGTGTCAAGTTATAGAGTCAAATCAAACGGCCCTATGGTTGTAATCCTCTAAACATCCTATGTAAAAAAAAAGGTAAACATGTTTAAAGTTATAAAATGTAAAGTGTGCGATGCAGGAACGAACAGTAGCATGCAAGTGAAACAATAGTAGGCAAAAAAAAAAAAAAAACAGGAGCAGTACAACATGCTATATATGAAAGACAGTAGCAGGTAAAAACATGATAAATGTAACATGCTATACAGGGAGAACAGTAGCAAGTTGAGACAGGACAAATGTAACATGCTGTACAGGGAGAACAGTAGCAAGTAGAAACAGGAGTAATATGCTACACAGGAAGAGCAGTAGCAAGTAGAAACATGAGAATTATAACATGCTATATAAGAACAACAACAGCAGGTAGAAACAGGAGTAATATGCTACACAGGAATAGCAGTAGCAAGTAGAAACAAGAGAATTATAACATGCTATATAAGAACAACAACAGCAGATAGAAACAGGAAAATTAAGTGCTGTAAAATATAAAGCGAACCTGTACGCCCGTGAGATCTGATATTCCTTAAGCATAGCAAACCTAAATAGATTTCAAAAAACAAAATCTGGAAGAAAACGTCGTCCGAGAAATCCGAGGGAAAGCAAAAAAACTCGAGAGACTCGACGAAAAAAAACTCAAGTAAAATAAAATCCTCAAAACTCCTGGAGAAATCACGAAAGAAAAGAAAAGTAACACGAATGTCTCGTCCCCAAAACTTCGATAAAACAAAAAGAAAACCCGGACAAAGGGGACCGCAGCACTCGTATGGGACTAGGCTCAGCTATATTTATTCTCGAGGGATCACGAAGGCTACTCGGTCACCCGAATGTATAGAACCCGTCACTCGTCTAGAAGTGTGTCTTGAACCTCACTTAGGGATATTTCCCAGCCTAAACAGGTATTCGTCAGGTGGACAACCACTTTTAAAATATTTTTTTAAAATTTATGTTTTTGACATACACACAACTTCTTAGGCATGCAAAGAAGAGTTATCCATTTTGTTTCATGGAGAAGTATATTTTGTTTGAAAATAATTTATCAAAAACTTATTTTTTTTTTATTTTGGTTGTCCACGAGTCGATTACGCTACCGGGCATAGGACTGCCAACAACCTGAGGAGGTTCGAGCCGACTACCGCTAGACTTATGTCGGTGAATGATACCATATCTTATTGTTCATCAAATGCCTGGATCTTGATGTTATAGGATAGGGTATCTTTCTGCTCTATCTTCGGTGTGCTTTTATCATCAACACTGTACGCCCCAAAACGACTACTTGCGACCTTGCTTGATGGTTTCACGTATAGCAAAAGGCTATACGTGGACACTTATGCATCGGACATAAGCATCGAAAACCGAACCAAGAAGCAAGGAAATAAAATAACAAAAATGGGGTGAGAGAGAGGAGACACTGATCCATCTAAAACAACGAAAAAAAATGAGACTGGATCAGCTCTCAAAAAACTCATATCGGAAAAACCTGGAAAAGTAGGGCCCAAGGTCTTTCCTGACAAACATAAAACATCCCTTCGCGCTGATTCTCCAAACCCCAATGACGTAGGACTAATCAAATGGACCAAATGTTCTTCCAAAATGAGATTTAAAATTTTCCAAACTTCGAAAGAAAATAAACGCGGGGAAAACACCGTCAATATTTCCACTCGTATTAAATTCGAAATTCTTCCAACTCAATCCATAACTCCATATATTAAGTAAGCATAGAGATCTCCCTATTAAGCGACATAAATGCTCACGACCAGGGTCAGTAGAGTGGAGGAAACAGCCCACAAGGCTCTCGGCCAAAGCAAGGAACGGGGACAAAAGAGGTTCACAGCTAAAACAAGGGACAGCTGCCAAGATCCACAACCAAAGGCAACCCAAAGCACAAGTAAGGCCCACG
>NEWO01000516.1:182031-260914 GCA_003013225.1 Phalaenopsis aphrodite | reverse complement strand
ATATATATATATATATATATATATATATATATATATATATATATATATATATATTAATTAAAACACAATTTACTCGCGCGCGGTGACGCGACAAAATGGGTGTCCACCCTGGGCAAAATTGACGTTCCGGACGTGTTGGCGCAGCCCGTTTCGTCATCCGGGGTCGCTCGGACGACGTCGTCGACAATCGGGTCAAAACGTGTCGAAATTCAAATTTCACAAAATATCGACCCGCGATCGATCGTCCCAAAAGGTTTACTCGAGCATTCGATAAGTAACAGCGGAGGCAATGCGAATTGCGGCGATCGGCTACGCGACTCTCCGAATTGCGAAGCCTGTGCGCGCGAGAGTGCGAATTGTGCAGAAGGCTAGCCTAAGGCTCGGAAAGGTCCTATAGGAATCCATTTTGGGTTTCCTCATGTCGGTTTCATCATTCTAAGTGTTAGAAGTCAATACCGCACACGCGAAACTCCAAAAGAGGACGGAAATAGGTCGAACTAAAATGAGGCGGGCACCACTTCTAAGGTTCTAAGATAGTCGCAGGAAGACCCCTAAGGTTAGATCCTAACTTCTACGAGAAATACTAGACCTCACGAAAATTGAGGTCAACAAGGAGTAATAATCCAACTTGCGCTACCTGTGGATTTATGACTCAAAGCATCCATAATAACATTTGCTCGACCAGGACAATATTGTATATCCATATCTGTTCGCTGCCTTAAATTCAATTTTTTTTTGGTAAAAATATATTTCAGACTCTGATGATCGAAAAAGACTTCATATTTTACACCGTACAATCCATGTCGTCAAATTTTGAGAGCAAATACTACAACAGCTAACATCAAGCCATGCGTCAAATAGTTTCTCTCATGTGACTTCAACTGTCTTGATGCACATGTTATTACCTTTTTAATCTGCATTACAACACAACCCAAGCCTTTTAATGAAGCGTCACTGTAAATTTGGAATACTTTAGTACCTAATGGAATAGCTATCACCAGAACATTAGTCAAACATTTCTTCAACTTTTGAAAACTATGCTCACATTCTGCATTCTACTCAAATTGGACGTTTTTTCTCACCAGCTTGGATAAAGACATAGCTATCTGTGAAAAATTCTTTACGAACATCCTATAATACCCAACAATACTAAGAAAACTATGTACCTCTATAACATTCTATGGAGTCGGCCATTTCACAATTACATTCACTTTCTGAGGATCTACTGAGATTCCTTGATCGCTAATAAAATGCCTAAAAAATGCAATGTTTCGCAGCCAAAATTCACATTTCAATAATTTTGCATATAACTGATTTTACCTCAATAACTCAAGTATAAATATTAGATGCTTGGAATGATTGTTGTCAGTTTTTGAATACATTAAATTATCATCAGTAAAAACCGATTCACATAGGGCTTGAAAATTCGATTCATTAAGTCCATAATTACAGCATATATATATATATATATATATATATATATATATATATATATATATGATGACGTCGGCAGCGATAACGGGCTTTGCTAGTGTTTCGCTCGATGACGATTTTCGACGTTGAATATATCGGCTTCTCTCATTTTCTTCGTCGTCTCCCACGCTGACGATTTCACGTACGCTCGCAGTTCTCTCATTTGACGACGTTTCGCAAGCCTTCTCTCCGATCCAACGACGTCTAACTGCTCCTTACCTGAAGACGACGACGTCTGACTACTCCTTACCCAAAGACGAAGAAGACGTTCGCACATCGTCACTTAATTGACGACGCACCCGTCGCATTCCTGCCCGACAGACAGTTTCATCGTGCATTTTGATGCTCCTGAAGTCTGCTCGCATCGCCTCGCTGAATCTGATCGTGGTCATCTTGTCTGTGGAGATGGCCTCGACGCTTCGTTCCTATGTCTCTTCCCTTGCCGACGACTTTCCTAATTCTACTTGTGCTACCTCTTTCAGTTTAAGAGTCTAGTTTTGGTATTGGTAAGTTCTACAATGTTCCAAAATCTTTCCACGAGGCTTTTGAAGGTGGTGGTGATCACACTTTCATTAAAAAGTTTGATAAAAAAATGGAAAACCTGCTTTTTTTCTCTTTGAGGTTGAAACCAGTACTCTAACGTCTTTTTGGCGTTTTGCTCTAGTGGAGAAATCTCTTTATGATCACCCAAAACTTAAGATCATTCGGAAAGATTTTGATGCTATGAAGCTATTGAGTAGTTGGAATATTGACTTGACGACCGACATATACTTAGTTATCTCACGATACAGATTATACTCATATGTTTTCTCGTAAGACAATCAATATTGACAACCATTTAATGAAAATTCTGAATTGGATTGTAGATTTTGATCCAAAAGCGAAGTCCCCTATCATTTTTTTTGGATAAAGTTTTCGGGGTTAAAACTACTCCTGTTCAACTTGAAAATTCTTTACTCATTGGCAACTGCTTACGGTAAGCCTCTTAAGGTTGATAGTCCTACGTTTGCTCTCACCAAATCATCTGTGGCTTGTGTGTTAGTTGGGAGAGATATTACCCAACCAGCTCTGGACGAGGTATGTATTGGAACCACTCACAACGGGTATTGACAAAAAGTTGAAATAAAACCACACCCTCATTATTGCTCTTATTGCAGTATGTTTGACCACAATTTTATTATCTGCTATGTTTGCATCCTCATCTAAGGTCAGATATTGTTAAAGATCAACAACCTGTTCAAAAATCTATTCATACTGAATTGGGGGTGGAAGTCTTACCACCTACCATCCCTGCTGACAAGGTGCAACCCGACCCTCTTTCCAACACTGTATATACCTCTGCTCATCTGACTGATGCTGTTCCTGATAAAGAACACCATACCTAAGTCGTTATACCCCTGGATGCTCCTGCTTTTGAACACTTTATTCCAGCTGCTAGTTTTGAGCATGGTACTTTGGAGTCCCATGAAACATCTCCCCATACTACAAGTACTGATCCAAACGTGTTTATACCACTCATTGTTATTGAAGAAGACTTACTTACATGCCTAAACACACGAGAGTGCTCTTTTGATGCAATAAAAGATCAGCTGGTACAACAAGTAATTGCTTCTAATGTTCAACAACCTACACATGTCCAGGTGAGCCAGTCTTCAGATGAGGAATGACAGGTCTATTCCAGGAGAAAGAAGAAAAATGGAGGCCGACTCAAGCTTAAGAACTTATTGGATGATACATTGGTTACTACTGACAATGACACCCATCTTAACAATTTATTAGCTAGCTTCTTTCCTAGAACTAGAGGCAGAGGCTAGCTACCTGATACTACGTGTTTTGACACTTTTGTTTTTTCGGTTCTCATGTATTTTTTTCTGTATTTTCTTTTTTTGAAACTATTTGCATGTGGTGTTTATCATGAGGGTAGGGAGTCATCATTGGACCCTCTTCACACAATTAATCTGTATCTCTTTTTAATATATTAGCCCTTGGGCTGTTTCTCAAAAAAAAAAAAAAAAAAATACTGCTCGAGCATTAGTAAAGCCGAAAGACATAACTAAGAGTTCGTAATGACCGCACTTGGTTCCTAATTTATAGTTATATTTTTTCTCATTGACTCTAACCTGATGATATCCCAATCTCAAATCAATTCAGGAAAATATATGAGCATATTCTAATTAATCAAATAGATCGTTGATTCTATGCAAATGATATTTGCTCTTGACTATCACCTTATTTACCTATCTGTAATAAACACATAACCGCATTGGTCCGTCTTTCTTCTGACAAATAATACTGGAGCACTCCAAAGTAAATTGTTTGGCCCGATAAAACTCTTATTTATCAGTTCATGTAATTGACATTTTAGTTCTTGTAATTTCTTCGGAGCCATTCTGTTTGGAGACTTGAAAATTGCAGATGTACCTGATTGCACATCAATGTCAAACTCAACTTCTCAGTCTAGTGGTAGTCCCAACAATTCTATAGTAAATATATCAGAAAATTCAACAACCACATGAATGCGTTTTAATCCCTGTGCATCTTTATTCAAAACTTCTAATTTGACTAAGAACGCCTGCTCACCACTTCACAAATATTTTTCACTTATTACAACACTAATCAGAGAAGATTGTCCATTTCGATCACATAAAATAAAGAATGACTTTTCACCAGGTGAATTTAGTTTCACCTACCTTTTTCAAAATTCAATTGTAATAAAATACTTTACCAACCAATTTTTTCCCTGCATGGCATCAAAAGTTTGAATTGGAATGATAGTCAACTCTGTTTGTGACTTCTTATCATGAATATTAACATGCACCACATATTTCTATTTTCATAAAAACCACTTCTTGAAGACATCACCATAAACAAGGAATAAAGTGCATAATATCAACACGTAAAATGACAACAAACTCATCAGAAATAAAAGAATGTAATGCATTTGAATCAAATGAAACAACGCTAGGCTGATCATGAATCAGAAGCGTACTTACAACAATTTCTGTGTAAGTGTAAAAACTTGTGCTTTTACTGATTGCTTATTTTTGTGCTCTGAAGTTTCACCATTTTCTTGAGTTGAATGCTTTCCAAATAATTGAGTTTTGCTCGACAGACCGACTTCCAAAAAGTTCCTGGGCTATCCCTATCCTCAAATTTTTAATGGTCTATTATCTTTGTTCTTTTCCTGCAAACTGTTCATTTGAATATGCCATGACTGTCCATATTTGTCACATTTTCCTGATCCATTCAAACACTGCCCAAAATGTATTTTTTCACATTTTTCACAAACTCGCTTTTCTATATGTGGCAGCTTTTGCATACCTTTTGTTTTAATTTTCTTGCTTTGAAAGTATTCTCCTTTTCTTTCGGTTACTTGCCTTATATTGTCACTGCTGGCTGGAAAAGTTCAACTCATTTTCGTTTCTTTGGGCTCTTTCAACTAGCACTGAGAAATCATTGATTTCGAATGATGCCAAAGCCAACCTCAACTGATCTATGAGAACACATAGAAATCTTTGCCATTTTTCTTCCAGAGTACTGACAGAATAAGGTGCATTACTGGATATAGAAATAAATTTTGCCTCATATTGTATAACTTATGTGGACCCTTGCGTTAGATTTAAGAATTTGTCTTGTAGTTCTAATTTGACTAAAGCCAATCACTGAAAACTTATAAACTCATCCCACTAAATCTATTGAAGAGGTGTCAGCTGCAATTTTTCTTTATACTGTGCTTGCTACTATCTTTCTGCCTGTTTGTTTAGCATGAAAGTGGCTAACACCACTTTTCTATTTTCAGGACAAATTATACCATCCAAAAAATTTCCAATCTTAGCAATTGTAGGATTACTGATAACCTTGAATGCATGTGACTTGAATGTCTCAATTATCTTCAAGTATTAATCCACTTCTGCCCTGGTTTAAGATCTAGACCCTGTATTAGTGGAGAATCTTTTAATGACAACATTTTATCAATCAGTTAGTGATATCAATTACACAATACCCTGTGATTCAGCTGCTTTGAGTTTCTCATTTGCTCTGCTCTGATTATTACTTCTGTTAAAATATTTTTCAGATCTTACTTCATGCTCTACACTTGGACTATAGGACCAACACCCAGTACTTTATGATTCTCCTTCAGACATATTTATCTATATTGGCAATAATTATTATTCAAATATAATTTATCATATAATAACTACATTGTACCTGCATAATATCTTAAGTCGTATGTGATACCCACCCCAGATTTATCAATTTATAGTTTTGTATAAATTAATTCATATTTGATCTCATTCTTAATTTTTTTAAATTCAACACGCTTCCATAGTTCTCTTCATCCAATAACCATGCTCTGATACCATCTTTTGTGCACCCCAACTAACCACTATTTAAAGATCGACTGTGGTGCAACAGAGGTGAACAATTCGTTCAGACTAAATTCTCACCAACATTTGTTCTAATTTGAGTGATGAACTAATTTAACTAAATTATCATAAATAGATTTGATACATTGCATTTCATAATTCATTCGTATATATACTTAGAAACGTGAAAAATCATATTATTAATTGATATAAATTATACAGAGCTACTAATCTAATAAACATAAAGTACGTACCAAAAAGTTCTATAAGCTCCGCTCCCAAAACTGTATGAATCACACTTGGTTGCTCACCATAGTGTTCTGTACCCCTTCCAAAAAGGAAATAACGTAAAGTGAACAACAACGAGCTCAATGAAATAATTAAGGCTAAAATAAGATTTCATACACGAAAATGAAATAACATGCACGCTCATATGGAATTGTACATGTCTACACACAAGTCACAATATAGTAGAATCATATATAACATTAAAAGAAAATAGTTAGTGTAGAAATTAAGACTGCTGTGTAAACATATGTCATTTCATTCTTGTATAGATGAACATAGAGTCATAAGCATATTCAAAATCATAAAAATGTTATTATAGCCATATAATCATAACATTATAGTAATGTCATATATAAATATATAAACCTCAACTATTTCTATGTTCTGTCATGTTATGGGTCTTCATATTGGCCCAAAGGCTATATTAATAATTGATAAATTTTGCCCCCCCCCAAATATAACATTTATCAATAGCCCCCTGATACCAACATACACCATCTAATCACAATGGTTTCCAGAATTTCGTCGCCTTCTGAACACTAGGAGTCAAGAATACCACATTGTTGGATAATATACTTGCAAACACTCATGTAATAATCTACCTATAATATTCCTTGTGGCATTTCATAAAATATAATATCTGTAGCATACATTTATAGGAAGTTCGTTTATTGCATGTATGAATCATAACAAATAGTTACTTGCAGACAATTAATATTATAAACATAGTCATATGTATCATAGCATGATCATAACGTCACATCTGTCGTAAGAAGAAATCAACTTGCATTTATATATTCAATACCGGTAATCATCTATAATATGTAGGAAATCTAAATGCATCCGTGTCAAATGAGAAATCATATAAAAAATTATAGAATATTATTTTTTTACGTTAGCACAAAATTATTTCACTTGACTTGATGGAGTAACCCTACGACGAGTTCTACAAGCTTGTCTTGAGCTCGCCTCCTTGTCTATAGAACCTGGGGTTTGTAGGCAACATAGTGTTTCATAAAATTTGGCGCATAACGTGCATTAACCAAAACATGCCTTAAATGTCAACACATATCTCAAACGAGCTTTTTGGCATAGCCCAAACCTTCACTGATCCGCCTAAACTTCTCCCATTTTCTTCCGAACACCTAAATCCTTCCTTTTCCATATTGATTTCATGCTAAAACTTTTTTGGAAGCTCGCAAACCAAGTTTGGTGCTTTCAACATAATTTCAACGGCTGTTACGACTACCAGAAATGAATTCCACAAAACTGAGGCAAACATCATAACAAAAATAAGTGGAAGGAAAGGATTGTCTACAATAGCATAAAAGAGGGATTCATATTGACCAAAATATCTTAAAACCTTGAAAACGTCAGTTGCGGCTTCCCTGCAGGTCGCCTAGTTCGCACTTCTACAATTGGCCGAGCATGGCTATCACGTGAGAGAAATCAAAAGAGGGAATAATGTGGGAGCGTGAAACTTAAGGAAATCCCACCTAAAATCTCAGCTGTTCGATCTTATCCCATCGTTGCATGTGCGAGAAATTGGGGGGATCGGCTGGCTATAGTGGAGAGATGAGAGATTAATGATTTAATTAAGGTTTAATTAATTGTTATAATTTCTGAATTTTTATATCTTTCAGTCTGTTAAATATTCATGCATAGTGCTGCATATCGAATTAATCGCTCGATGCATAGATATTTATAAACTGTTTTGATTGAATTCTGAGGGATGTGAAATTTGAAGTATATTTAAACTTTGTCGAACTTTACCAGGTTCTCAAATTTTGGGTGGTACATTTGCACCGTATTGTTTTGGAATTTGTGTAACTTTTAGTTACGTATTTTTTTAAGTTGGATTTAAGAGCTTTGTATAAATATATAAGTTTTGATGATATGATTTTGCACGCTTATGAGTATGAATATTAATAAATTATGAAATACAACGTATTATGTATGTTTGCGGTAATTTAGAGACCAATTCATCACTCTCTGAGTTCTGATTTTGCAATTTAGTGTGAGTGTTAGTGAGAATTTAGCATGACAAAATTGTACGCCTCTATCGCTTAAAGGGGGGGGGGGGCAGTTGGGGTGTGATAGAAAATGATATCAGAGCAAGGTTAATGGATGAAGAGAACAATGAAAGCGTGTTGGATTTAGAAGAAATTAGAATGAAATCAAATATGAATTGATTTATACAGAGCTATAGGTTGATGAATTTGGGGTGGATAACTCATATGACTTAAAATATCATGCATGCACGATCTAATTATTATACGATAAATTGCATTTGAGTAAAAATTGTTGCCAATATAAATAAATGTCTGAAGGAGAATAAAAAAGTAGTAAGGGCCAATCTTGCAGACTAAGTGCAGAGCAAGAAGTAAGATTTGAAAATATTTTGGGTAGAAGTGAATCAGAATTGAGCAAATGAGGAAACCAAAATAGCTGAGTTTCAATGCACGTTTAATTGATATCACAAGTGGTTGATAAAATATTGAAATATCTTCCACTAGTATAGGGCCAAGAGCTGACCATGTGTCAGAAGTTGATCGATATTTGAAAATCTTTCAGTCTCTTATGCCACATGCATTCAAAGATGGCAGCGACTTTATGATAGTTGAAGATTAACTGTTGAAGATCGAAAAAATTCTAGATGATATGATTTGTCCGGAAAATCAGAGTGGTGTTAGCTACTTTCATGTTATAAAGCAAAGCAGAGAGGTGTTGGGAGGTGCAACATAGAGAAAAATTTCAATTGACACGTTTTCCACAAATTTAGTGGGATGAATTTGTTAAAATTTCTAAAGATTGGTTTATTTCTTCTTCAGTCAGATTAGTGTGATAAGATAAATTATTCAATCTGGCTCAGGTCTTTAGATAAGTTAGGCAATACGAGACAAAATTCGCTTATCTTTCTAGCTATACACCTTATTATGTCAGTACCAAAGAGAAAAAAATATCACATATTTTTAAGTGGCCTCATAGATAAGTTGAGGTTGGCATTGGCTTGAAATCAATGTTTTCTCCGTGCTTGTTGAAAGAGCCAGAAGAATCTAACATGATTGTAACTTTTCCAAGTAACAGTGACTACCTCAGACAAGCAAACAAAAAGATTTTAGCAAGAGAGACTACTTCCAAAGAAAGAAAATTAAAGTAGAAGGTAAGCAGAAGCAATCACATTAAAAAAAGTCAGCTTTTGAAAATTTGGAAAAGACATTTAGGGCAATGTTTGATTGGTTAAAAAAATGCTACAAATTTACACAATCAGAGCATATTCAAATAAACTGTTTGCAAGAAAAGAAAAGTGACAACAAACCACTAACAATTCAAGGACATTAACAACCCAAAAATTATTTGTAAGGTGACCAATCTAGCAAATCTTAGTTTTTGGAAAAACCTTCAACTTAAACAGAGGGTGAAACTTCAGACTGTAGAAATGAGCAATTAGTAAAAACCTGAGTTTTTGTAATCACTTCTAAAAAAGTCAAAGAACTCGAAGAAGTGGTTACAATCACGCTTCCGATTCAAGATTAACTTTGCATTGTTTTATTTGATTTAGGCGCACCACATTTTTTTTTAATTTCTAATAAGTTTGCTACCAGTTTTCATGTTGATATTATGCACTCTACTTCTGCAATGTGTGTTATTATGCTTTCATGAAGTAGTTTTTCTACAAATAGAGAATGTGTAGTGCATGTTACTCTTCATGATATGAAGCTGCAAGCAGAGGTAATTATAATATGAATACTTTCAATGCATACTGAATCGTTTGATAAAGTATTTTGCTACTATTGAATGCTGGAAAGAAGTGTGAAATTCAATTTGCATGGTGAAAAGTTGTTTTATATTTTATATGATCGAAATGCAATCTTCCTTGATTATTGCAGTGAAAGTTAGAAAATATTTGCGAAGTGGTGAACCGGCGTTCTTTGCCAAGTGGTGGATAAGGATGTGCAGGAATTGAAAGCATTCCAGTTGCAGATTTTTTTGATGTATTTTCTGAAAATTATCAGGGCTACCACCAGAATGAGAAGTTGAGTTTGCATTGATGTGCAGCCAGAGGCATCTACAAATTTCATGTCTCCATACAAAATGACTCTGAAGGAATTGCAAGAATTGAAATGTCAATTGCAGGAACTGATAGATATGGGTTTTGTTAGGCCAAGCAATTTACCTTGGAGTGTTCCAGTGTTATTCGTTAATAAGAAGGATGAATCGATGCGACTATGTATTGATTATAGAGAGCTATACAAAATGAAAATTAAGAACAAATATTTTTTACCAAGAATTAATGATTAATTTGATCAGTTTAAATGTGCTATTGTATTTTCCCGAATTAATCTGAGATCGAGATATCATCAGGTCAGAGTCAAGGAAACAAATATATCTAAGACATCTTTTCTGACCAGGTGTGATCATTATGAATTTTAAGTCATGCCTGTTGTTTTATCCAATGCTCTTACTATATTTATGAATTCGATAAATTGAATTTTCAAGCCTCGTATGGATTAATTTGTCATCATTTTTATTGATGATATTTTGTTATATTGAAAATTTTATGATGATCTTGCTAAGTGTTTGAAGATTGTATTGGTAGTTAATACAGAATCAATTTTATGCAAAATTGTCGAAATGTGAATTTTGGCTCGAAGCATTGCAGTTTTGGAGCATACTACCAACAAAGAAGTAATCTTAGTTGATCTTCAGAAGATGAAGGCAATTATGGATCGACCAACTCCAAGGAATGTTACGGAGGTACATAATTTTCTTGGTTTGACTGAATATTACAGAAGGTTCGTAATGGGATTTTTACTGATAGCTATACCTTTATCCAAGCTAATGAGCGATAATGTCTAATTTGAGTGAAATGCAGAATGTGAGCACAACTTTCAAGAGTCGAAGAAATTTTTTCCACTGCTCTAGTGTTAGCTATTCTGTGCGGCACCAAAGGGTTCCAAATTTATCGTGACACATAATTGCGAGGCTTGGGATGTGTTATTATTCAAAATAAAATGGTGATAATCTATGCATCCAGACAATTAAAGTCATATAGGAGAAATTTTCCAAAACACGATCTGGAGTGAGCTGTTGTAGTGTTTACTCTCAAGATTTGACGACATTATATGAGAGTCTGAAGTACATTTTTACACAAGAAGAGTTAAATTTGAGACAACGAAGATGGTTAGAGTTGATCAATGACTATTATTTGGATATACAATATTGTCCTAGCCGAGCAAATGTAGTTGCCGGTACTTTGAGTTGTCAAACCATAGGTAGTGCAAGTTGGATTATCACCCAAGAGCTAGAGCTAATTAACGAATTTGATGCTTTGAAGTTGGAAGTCTGAATTTCAAGTGATACGAGGCATTTATATCAGCTGACAGTCCAACCAACTTTGATAAATAGAATCAAGACAGCTCAAGGAGTTTGCAGCGAATATCATAAACTCTTGAAAAAATATCTATCAGGAAAGGGTAAGATATGACAATTGATGAAGATGGTGTTAGCAGAAACAAGCTGCAGTTATGAGTATCTCTTGATTCTAATTTAAGATAAGAAATTATATATGAAACTCATTTTTTAAAGTACACAGTTCATCTAGACAGTACTAAGATATAAAAAGATTTAAAATTAATATTCTGGTGGCTAAGTATGAAGAAGGATGTTGCTCAATATGTTTATTAATGTCAAATTTGTTAGATTGTAAAGACTGATCATCAGAGACCCGACAAATTACTACAATCATTGCCTATACTCGATGGAAATAAGAATAAATTGCTATAAATTTTGTTATGAGATTTCCTTGGTCCAGATAAGGTCACAACAGACATGTTAACAAAGTCATCCCACATTGTGTAGTTCTTGAAGAGCCTAAAAGCATTGTAGAAAGTTATGTTAATAATTTAAGAAAGAGATAAATTCCCTTTTTCAACTTAAAGTGGAAACATAGGCTTGAAAAGGAAGCCACATAGGAAAAAGAAGTATGAAAAAAATATCGCTCCCTTCAAGTAAAGTCAGAAATTTTTATAAGAAGGGGAGAGTTGTAATGCACAAAATCTGAGAAACAAGTAAAATTCATCAAATTTTAAAAGTACCCAAAATTTCACCTCTTAGAATTTAATCAAATTATTTTTATAAAATTTTATGCATTAAATAGATCAATTTAATAAATAAAACTATAAATTAACTTTAATTAAACTTAATTATTCTTAATCTTTCTTACATGCACTGTAGCCACTATCTTTCACATGATATTTGTCGTTGTTTCGATCAAATGGGGTTTCTAGAGTCTTCGATTACTCCCCTCCCGATCGATTTTCTTCTCTTTATCTTGATTTCGCTTGGCAAAAGGGATCCCACGAGAGCAGCGATCATGACACTGTAGCCGGGAGATCCTGGTGACTCGTAGAGGGCTGCAAACTTCAATTTAGGGGTTTGGGAGGAAATCTAATGGTACAAAGCTCTCTTTAATGCTAATTGTAATTCGTTTTGATATTCACCACAGATTTGTGCAAATTTTTATTTATGGTAGCCATAATAGGTGTGGAACTTGTGTCGAAAGCGTCAAACTTGTTTTGCAACCTTCCGTAGGGCTTTAACACGAAATCAGCGAGAGAAAGGGAGGATTGAGGTGTTAGGATGAAGTGGAGAGAAGTTTAGGCGGATTATAGAACGGCTAGATTATTCCGAGAAGCCCGTTTTAGGTATATGTTAACATTTAAGTCATGTTTTGGGTTAATCCACATTATAAACTAATTTTGATGAAAGCCCTAAGTTCCCTAAAATATTCATGTTGGATATGCGAGGAGACAAGCTCGAGGCGAACGTGAGAAAACTTGTTGTAGGGTTACTTCATTAAGTCAAGTGAAATAAGCTTGTGTTTGTGTAAGAAAATTAATCTTCTATAGGTTTTCATATAGTTTCTCATTTGATAAGAATGCATTTAGATTTTTTGCATATTGTGGATGAATACCTATATTGAATGTATAATTGTAAGTGGTTTCTTTTTAAGATACATGTGATGTTATTTTGTTATGATCATGCAATGATACATATTATTATGTTTATGATATAAACTGTTTGCAGATATTCATTTGCTATGATTCATGCATGTGATATATGAACTATCTATAATTATTTGCTGCATGTATTATATTTTAAGAAATGTCACAAGTGATGTTATGGGTAAACTATTACATGAGTGCTTGTATGAAGGGATGTGATTTTCCCGACTCCTGCTGTTCAGGAGACGATGAAACTCTGGAAAAAATTGTGATCAGATGGTGACAAAACACAGAGAACCGTTGGTATTAGAAGGGCTATTAATAGCTGCTATGTTGGGGGTCCCAACCTTTATTGATAGTCAATATGGCTTTTAAGACAAGTTGACGGCCCATGATATGATAGGATAAGAAAATAGTTGAGACCTATACATTTTCAAGTAACATTGCTATGCTATGATGATATTGCTATGGTATGATGATACTGCTATGATGACACTGCTATAATAAAATTGCTATGATTCCATTATTATGAATAAGCATATGACTATACATGTTTTATACTGCAGTCATGGTTTTCTGTACTACAAGTTTTTCATGTTTTATGTAATTTCAACATGTAATTTGTGTGTAGACATGTACAGTTTTATATGAGTATGCACGTTGTTTCTTTTTTGTCTCTTGTTTTAGCCTTGATTGTTTCGCTGAGCTCTTTTTCGCTCATTCTACATCGTTGCCTTCCAGGTCTAGGCAACGAGCACTAAGGTGAGTAGCCAGATTTTATTTTTACAGCTTTTGCACTATTTAGTTTAAGGAGTTTGTACAACTTTTGGATACATGTTTATTTAAGTTGGATTTAGTAGCTCTATATAGATATATATGTTTTGATGTGATTTTCTATGTTTTTAAGAATGAATATAAATGAATTATGAAATGCAATATATCACGTTTGTTTACGTCATTTTTCATCTACTGAATCTTGATTCTGCAAGCTAGGACGGGTGTAGTGAGAATTTAATCTGGCAAAATTGTTTACCTTCGTCGCACTTCAGCCGATCCTTAAAGCGGGTGCAGTTGGGTCTTAACATATAGTGATGCAACATAGAGTTCATGGGCTGTTTGGACATAATTCTTAGTCTTTGATTGAAAATTAACCTCTGAAGTAGAAGTAGACATCTTCATTCCGTAATTGGTCATCAATCCTATGTATGTTTAGGGTTGGAAAAAATTCCTACCTATTGTGTTGCTTGTTTCAGGATTCTGGTTGCTACCTGTTGGTGCGACGAACAACCGGATGATTGGGAAAGACCACAAGGTTGGGAACATTTGGAAGGCCAACATGATTCTTGCTACTCCTCTATTTGCTCGGGAGCTTCTTGTGGCTAGGAGGTGACTATCATGCGATTGCTCTGGTGGAAGACAACGGAGAGAGGATGCCTGCAAAGGGAAGCCTGGAAATTGTCAGGAAGCTTGCAGGGTGTCACACCCCAACCGATCCCCCTCAAAGGTCGGCTAAAGTACGACAAGGGCTGACAACTTGTTCAGCTCACTAGCACTCGCCCTTACTTGTATAATTAGGACACAATGAGTGATGAATTTATCTAACTACACCGCCGCAACATACGTGATACAATACTTTTTATAATTCATTTATTTACATGCTCGAAAGCTTGAAAATCATATCATCCAAAATATGAAAACAATGCAGAACTGCTAAATCGAATATAATAAAAATACATACCCAAAATATATGTACATGCTCTCAAAACTATCGTGCAAAAACTGTACAAAGATATACCTGACTACCTGCTCCGGTGCTCATTACTCCCACCTGTAGGGTATCAATGAAAAATAAACATCAATGAGCTCAAAGAAATAATCAGGTTAACATAAGATTTTATATCTGAAAAAGAAAGAACGTGCTCGCTCATATCAAATATATATTTGTGTACATAAATCATAACATCCCAGCATACTAGAGAATATGAGAAGAGAGCATGTACGGGTAATATAAAAAAAATCAAGACTGTAGTGTAGCATGTGGATCGTAAGAATGAAGTTATAAGTATAATAAAAAATATGTTCATAGTATATTATCATAGCAATGTCATTTTATAGAGGTCAAATCATAATAATGTCATTTTTTTAATGTATAGGGTTCAACTATTTTCATGTCCTTTCATCATGGGTCGTCACCCTGCCTAAAAGGCCATATAAACTATCACTAAAAGATTGAACTTTCCCAACATAACAGTTATCGATAAACCCTTTGATATCCATGGTTTCTTAACATTCTGTCACTGTCTAATCCCAACGTTCCCACCTTTTCTTCGTATAAATAGCAGGCGTTAGAAATATTACATCCTTACATAGTGTACTTACAACCACTCATGTAATAGCCCATCACTAATATTCTTTGTGACATTTAAATCATTATTACTATTTTAAGTATTTATAATGCATTACATGTATCATAGGTATGAAACATAATTAATGAATACCTTCGGAGAATTCATATCATCACATAGTCATAGGTAGCCTGATCATAATATTACATGTATCATAAGAAAAGTAAATGTATATTCATACATTTATTTGCAAATATTTATTCGTAATATGCAGAAAATTTTAAATGCATGTGTGAAAATAAAAATCATATAAAAATTTATAGAATATTATTTTTCTTAAATTATCATAAGATTATTTCAACTGACTTGATGGAGCAGCCCTACAACGTGTAACCACGCGCTCTTATTGAGCTCGCCGCCTCTTATAGACAACCTGAGGCTTATAGACAGCATAGGGTTCATAAAATTTGGCTCAAAACATTCAAAGACAAGCATTAAATGACAAACCATAGCTTAAAATAGCTTTTCATCATAAATCCCGCTTTAAATCTCACCAATTTTCTCCCCAACTTCTTCTAACACCTTAATTTTCACTTTTCCCTTCCTGATTTTGTGCTAAAACTCATATAGATGCTTTCACATCACTTTCAACGCTTCTGACATGAGTTTATCTCCAACGGTTACCGAAAACGAAAAGAGTACGAAAAATGAGGCAAACTTCAATAAGAAATTGTGGGAAAGGAAATGAAAGCATCAATTGACATGAGGGAGAGATTCATGCTTACAGAAGTCGCCTCGAAGAGTCGGATCTCGGGCTGCAGCTTCCCTGGAACCGCTCGGTTTACTGTCCGCCCATTTGTTATAGTACCTGGGCACGATTCTGTGCTGGAGTTCATGGGATACCCAGACAACGATATCGCAAAGGGAGAGGGGAAGGTCAGGAGAGAGAAAGATTTTTGGGAGAGGGCAAAGAAATGCAAAGTTCTGACCCTATTCTAACTAAATATTGCGAATGATAGTCGTTTAGCTACAGTTCTGTGAGATTAAGGGAGGAAATTAGGATTAATTAAGATTTAATTAAATTAATTAAACTTATAACTTTAACATTTTCATTCTCCCAATCTGTTAATAATGCTTGCATGGTACTTTATATTGCATTGATCGATTTCATGCATAAAATTTTATAAAATGATTTCGATCAATATTCGGGAGATGAAAAACTTAGGGTACTTTTCAAATTTGCCGAATTTTACCTGTTTCTTGAAATTTTGGCGTTACACAAGAAGGGATGCTTAGAAGCCTGCAAAGAGTAAAGCTTGTAAGGAGACGCCTGGAGGGAGCCTGCTGCAAGGTGAGGATTTGGTGGAGGATCTGCTGGAAGGTGAGGATTTGGTGGAGGATCTGCTGGAAGGTGAGGATTTGGTGGAGGGTCTGCTGGAAGATGGTAGCAGTGATACACTTGCAGGGAGCCGACTGCAAGGAGAGGATCCGGCGGAGGGCCTGCAGGGACTTGTGGCTTCAAGGGGAGACTCTGACGGAGGAAGGAGAGCTAGGGTTTGCTTTCTTAATCAGCTACCGTGAAGAAGAACTTAGAAGGGAATTCTCATAACTCTTATTCCAAATTTTCAACTATAAGCTTACGTTTTAGTGGTAGCCTGAATCAGCCTGTTTACTTGATAAAGTTCCCATGCAATTCAACAATTAATAAATTAACAATCTCAAGTCCTGAGGCCTCCTTGAAAGAATGAGGTTACTTTTTTCCTGTTTCCTTAACAATAGTGACTCTGGCACAAATCATGCAATTACACACAACATTCAATTTGTTTAAGATTAGCAGACTATGTAGATGAAATTCAGCTGCTAGGCACCTGGAGCCTGGTTGGGCTTGTGATATGAATTAAGTATCCCTTTGAACTCAAATTGGAGATCTGTATGCTAATTTATGTCAATACTGGCTGTGGCGTAGTTTCAGATTAAATTTTAGTGTCTTTTCAAATGACTAGAGTTTTATAATGAAAACAGTTAGAGAAGATTATTGCAGTTTTAATGGCCAATCTATCATCTTTTATGAACTCCACGTCCACTGAATTGGTTTTTCTCATTCCACCTTAAGTATATTTATCATTTACTTTAACTAGTTTAATTGGCTTTGAGAGTTATATTCTGAGCCTTGGGCACGTTTATTACTGCTTGATGTCATTTAGTAGCATCAATCATAGTTTATGAAGAATGACCACCGACAGATATAAATTAATTTTTGTACTGTTTTTACTTGCAATGTTAATCTAAATCTTAAATTTTCTTTTTAAAGGTCTTCCATGAAATGGTTAATGCTGGACTTGAGCCGAATGTCAACACATATGGTGCTTTGATTGATGGCTGTGCTAGAGCCGGACAAATCGCCAAAGCATTTGGTGCATATGGAATTATGAGATCCAAGGTCTGATACACATATCTTCTAAATTTCGGATCATATGCAAGTTATAACTACCCTCCTTTGTTGCATTTTATTAAGTTGAGGTGTTATAATATCCTCCAATTAACAAAATCTTACCTGCAGTAGAATGTACAACCAGATCGAGTTGTATTCAATGCACTGATCACTGCATGTGGTCGTGCAGGAGCACTTGATCGTGCTTTTGATGTCTTAGCTGAGATGAGAGGTGAACCAAAGCCAATAGACCCTGATCATGTTACTATTGGTGCCTTGGTGAAAACTTGTATTCAAACTGGTCAGGTATTATTTTCTTTATTTCATAATTCATAAACGCAGTTTATATACCCAATTTTAGGCCTTTTTATAATGTCCAGACTTGGATATATGTTATTTTTTGATGTCTCGGTATTGATATTGCTGATCTATGATCCTTTAGGCCAAACGGGCACGTGAAGTGTACAAAATGCTTCATCTATATAACATAAAGGGCACCCCCGATGTTTACACAATTGCTGTCAATAGCTGCTGTGAGAATGGTGATTTGGATTTTGCCCTTAGCATATATGATGATATGAAAAATAATTGCGTTTTACCTGATGAGGTAGCTTTCAATTATTTCCATTGAATTTGTTATTTTTATTCACTCGCACATACTCTCACCTTACTGTCATGAGTGAGCATGAAATTTGATTCTTCTATGTTTCTTACTGTATAATGGGTAATGCTCTGTCTATGTTATTCAGTTTCTTTCTTTACAAATCCGAGTTGTTGGTTACATTTAATTGTTCTTCATTAAGAGGAATGTTTTTAAGAAAATTTACATATTGAGGCTCTGGTAAAAGTGATTAGTCTTTAATTTGTTTATTGAAATTTCATATTTCACCAAAAAATTTTTCTTAAAACCCTTTGCAGTTAATGCTATCCTTTTGTTTGTCCAGAACCTCTTTTTTTTTAAAAAAAATTGAAATGGTTACAATTTGAGCTTGAAGCTTTATTTACAAGCTCAATAATTAAAAATTATCTAAATGAGTCCAAAACTATGATTAATAAACTATAATGATAAAAGTAGCGATAGAAACTACCTTTTACCTGTGAGTGTTTGATGAATAATGGCTCTAGCTCATGCTAGTCTTTTGCACACAATGAGCTAGTTAGGAGATTTGATTGGACAAGTGAGGCTCATAGCATGGCTACTCTATTATGCACACATCGTTAGCTAATGACTGATTCTATTGCAAGTTGGTTGAGTCTAGGCTTTTTTTAGCTTTTGGATTCACACTAAGACTGACGCACAAACAAATACAAATGAAAATTTTGAACAACACAATATGTGCCAATTGAGAGTGGGCATTAGAATTCATGTCTGCGATCAATGTTTAAAATTACGCAATTGTGTATTGAGACGTTTTCCATTCGTGAGGTGAGGCATAAGCCTCACCATTTGAAAATTAAGTCCCAAAAATAAATGGGTAAAAAAATGTATACTAGCATCAAAATTTATTAATATATGAAAGGAAGACATACAAACATCATAACATGATACAAAGTGATAAGTTGCACAAAGTTGAGCAAATCGAGCATGATAGTCTACCTGAGTGACTTAATAAAACTATTCATTATTCATATATGTAACATGAAATATTGTTAAGATAAGTACTTAGAAATAACTCAAAATTTTATTATTTATAAAATTAGCACCCAAGTAATTTATATGAACTAACTGACCAAAGCATTTATGCGTGCCATCATCAAACCATTAAGAATTTGATAAATGAAAAATATGGCTCCAATTTTTTTTTTTTTTTTGATATTTGAGTGAAACTCTTAAAAATGGATTGAGCATAGTGATAGTTTTGTAAATTGCAATGTTTCGAGTGCTAAGTTTGAAATTGCCACAATTTTTTTTTATTTCTAATTCATGTACAAGAAAATAATATGGAAATTATACACCTAATTAAATAAAATTGTTTTTTGGGTTGAATGAAGCAACTGGTGACCGCGACGACACCGATGGCATCAGTGTTAGGTGGTGGTGTGGGTTGGTGCAGCAGGTTGTGGTGCGAAGAGCATGGGAGGCGGTGGTGTGGTGGTAGCATGTGCAATATCAGATGCAGGTGCAACACCATGATGTAGGTGTTGTAACAAGTTCTAGCAGAAGCTGCAGGAGGCTACTAGGGTGCTGGCGACAAGAGGATTAGGCTGTGGCGACCTTGGCGGAAACATCAGCGGCGATGTCGGCGATGACATCGACTACTTCGTTCGATGCAGCCGGTGGCAATCCTAGGCTTCTAGCGCTTATGAGAGGGAATCCTAGGCTTCTAGAGCGTGTGAGTTGTGGTGTGGCCTAGTGTAGCGGGTTGTGGTGCAAAGAGCAAGGGAGGCTGTGGTGTGGCGGTAACAAGTTCTAGCCGAAGCTGCAGGAGGTTATTGGGGTGCTGGCGACAAGAGGATTAGGTTGTGCCGACCTTGGCGACAGCGTTGGCGGCGATGTCGGCGATGACATCGACAACTTCGTTCGATGCAGCCGATGACAATCAAAGGCTTGTAGCATGTGTGAGAGGGAACGATAGGATTGCGAGTTTAGGTGAATACCTAATTTCAAATAAGAGGTGGGTGCTTTGTCAAATTGAGGCGAAGCACACGATACGACCCACCTTATATCTTTGAGTTATACACCTCGTGCAATCCTCGCGAGGATTACACCTCAACGCGGTTTATTCCGTGATTGCGTAGAGTCACGTGAGTAATTGCACAATTTTAAACAATGTCAACGATAATGATAGAAAATTGTGTTTCATCCTAAACGCATGCGTTTAGATCTTAGTGATAAGTGTCAAGATAGTTAACAGTTACAACAGGATGTGCACCATAATTTCTGATATGTGATTAGGCTGATTTCCACAATAAGGGAATTTAATAGTGGAGGTGAAGGAAAGCCTTGAAATGGGTTATGACCAAGTGGACTTTGGGCCACCAATATATTTTATTTACACCCTCGTTAATATATATTTGAGAGTGCACATGCTCCTCAATCATATTGGTGAACTTAGCAATATGTGTTTTTTGTGCTTGCTTTAGACCATATTGATTTTAAAGTTTGCAAACTTTGTTATCAGTGGATGTAGTTAAATTTATGTGGTATAGTCATATAGGCTTTATCTTCAATCAAAATCACCATTTTGGAAGGCATTTTTGACTTTAAGTTGGTAAAGTGGTTAGTCTAGATTAGTGACTTTGGAGGTAATAAATCAGATTGTTTTTATCTTAGTCACCGTGCAAAAGTTTATCTCCTTAAATTGGAATTTTAGGAGCAATGTTGATTTTTTAAAGACAATTTTATATTCATGGTACCTAAAAAAACACATAAAATTATTTTTATGAGTAAATTCAAGATTTTAAGATTTAAGATGTTCGTTAAGAAGCAAATGTGAGATAAAGTAACAAACACTATTAAACAAATGACAAAAGTTGTACTTAAAGAATCAGAAAGAAAAGTTTCTATAAATAAAAAATGTTGGTAGTGGAATAATAATGTGCAAGAAAAGATAAAATATACGTCGTGTTATAAAAATTTGTTTAATTGTAAAAACTTAAGAGAACTGAGAAAAATATAAGGTGACCCGTTGAGAGTCTAAGAGAACAATTTGTGACGCTACAAATTGTGTTTAGTGATCTTTATAATAGATTAGATACTAAAAAGGGTGGATAATATATATATATATATATATATATATATANATATATATATATATATATATATATATATATATATATATATATAAACTAATAAAACAAAAAGAAAAGAGAAGTAAATATTTTATTCAACTAAAGAATATTAATGATGAAAAAAAAGAACGCTTTTCTTAGAGGAAGATATGTAACATACGTGGGTGAGATATTTTGATAAAGTTTTCAGTGAAGTTTCTGAAGATACGATTGACTTTAATGATCTTAATATCAATAATAATAATAAAACATCTTATTTTTACCGCCACATTAATAAAAAAAGAAGTTGATGGGACTTCAAAGAAAACCAAGGGTGGAAATTCAGTAGGACCCGATGATATCCTATTCGAAGTGTGGAAATATTTAAGAGAGTAGAGAGTTTCTTGGCTTACTAAATTCTTTAATACAACAACAACAACAAAGCCTTAGTCCCACTACGTGGGGTCGACCACATGAATCCTTTTTCTCCATTGCATCATATTTAGTATCATATTTTCATTTAGTTCTAGTAAATTAAGATCATTTTTAATATAATAAGCCCAAGTCTTCCTAGGTCTACCTCTGCCTTTCTTAACACAAGTCGAATCTAAAACATCTACTCTCCTAATCGGATCATCAGATGGTCGACGTTTAATGCGACCAAATCATCTAAGATGACTTTCTCTAATTTTGTCTGTCACAGGAGCTACACCAAACCTATCACGAATATATTTATTTCGCATTTTGTCTCTAAGTGTAAAGCCACTCATCCACCTAATCATTCTCATCTCGAAAACACTTAACTTATTATTATACTTCTCTTTTAAAGGCCAACATTCAGCGCCATAGAGCATTGCAGGTCTCACCACCGTCTTATAAAATTTTCCTTTCAGTCTAAGCGGTACTTTTCTATCACACAAAAGACCCGAAGTATTCCTCTACTTCAACCAACCAACTTGAATTATACCATTAACATCCCCATCTATATCAACATTGCTTTGAACAACAGACCCAAGATATCTAAATTGTTCACACCTTTTAATAATTTGATCACCCAAAGTCACACTTCTGTCAGTAGAGCTATTACTACTAAAATTACATTTCATGTATTCAATTTTAGTTCTACTTAAACGAAGGCCTTTAAACTCCAATGTAGACCTTCATAATTCAAGTTTTTCTTGGGTTGGGTTTTTTCTCTCGTTTTATCCACAAGAAGGATATCATCAGCAAAAAGCATACACCAAGGTACATCCTCCTGTAGATGTCCTGTAAGTCCATCATTACTAAAGCAAAAAGATATGGGCTTAAAGCCGATCCCTGATGTAATCCAACAGAAATAGGAAAATATTTTGTCAATCCTCCTTCAATTTGAACTTACTAAACTCTTTAATATTCTCTTAAAAACTAAAAAGATACCAAAGGAGTGGAGGAAGATTATTTTGGTCACCATTTTTAAGAATAAAGGGGATGCACAAGATTGTTCTAATTATAGAGTAATTAAGTTAATGTATTATACTTTAAAATTATGTGAGAGGATAATTAAACATAGGTTAAGACGTGAGATAAAGATTTCTCAATATCAGTTTGGATTTATGCTTACAGGTCTACTATAGAAGCTATACATTTATTGAGAGGTTTTATGGAGAAGTGCAGAGGGAATAAGGAGGATCTACATATGATTTGTATTGATTTAGAAAAAGCTTAAGATAAGGTTCTTAGAGAAGTTTTTTGGAGAGTTTTAAAGGAGAAAGTTGTTGAAATGACTTGTATTCATGCCATTAAAGATATGTGTACTAGAGCTGGTACTTATGTTCGAATAGAGGGAGGATTGACATCGTTTTTTCTATTTCAGTTGGATTACATCATTTATTGAATTTATGCCCATATTTTTTTGCTTTAGTTATGAATCCTCTTACCCGACATTTACAAGAAGATGCGCCTTGGTGTATGTTTTTTGTTGATGATATCCTTTTTGTGGATAAGGCTAGAGAAATAGTTCAGAAAAAACTTGAATTATAGAGGTTTAAGGTCTTTGTTTGAGTAAAACTAAAACTGAATACATGGAATGTAATTTAGTAGTAGCAACTCTAGTGACAGAGTTGTAACTATGGGTGATTAAATCATTAAAAGGTGTAAACATTTTGAATATCTCAGGTCTTTTGTTCAAAGCGATGGTAATATAGATGAGGTTGTTATTAGTAGAATTCAAATTGGTTGGTTGAAGTGGAGGAATGCATCGAGCCTATTGTGTGATAGAAAATTATCATTTAGACTAAAAAGAAAATTTTATAAGGTGGTGAGACTTGCAATGCTCTATGATGCAAAATATTGGCCTTTAAGAGAGAAGCATAAAATAAAGTTAAGTGTTGCTGAAATGAAAATGCTTGGTGGATGAGTGGCTATACATTTGAAGACAATACGAAATGAATATATCCATGACAGGGTTGGTCTAGCATCACTGGCAAAAAATATTAGAGAGTCATCTTAGATGGTTTGGTCACATTAAACGTTGACCATCTGATGACCTGATTAGGAGAGTAGATGTTTTAGATTTGACTTATGGTAAGAAAAGTAGAGGTTGACCTAAAATGACTTGGGCCTATTGTATAAAAAATGATCTTATTCTATGAGAATTAAATGAAAATATGGCACTCAATATGATGCAACGGTGAAAAGGATTTATGTTGCCGGCCTCACTTAGTGGGATAAAGGTTGTTGTTGTAATCTTATTTCATGGTGTTTAGAATTTTTTAATCTCAGGATGATAATAATTGTATCTTTTTTTTGGTTTGATGAGTAACTAAAAGTGCATTTTATATCTTTTTGGTTGAATTTTTTCTTTGAACCGTTGGAATTTAAAGAAAGGCATAACATCAAAGGTATTGACAGGAATAATGAAGATTAGTCTATTTTTTGAGTAAACTACATGAGAACTGATATGTCGTTTTTTTTAAATTAAAAGTAAGGATAATTTAATTTAATATATGTATAATTTTGATTTTGAAAGAGCATTTTGATTTTAAAAAATGAGACCGAACAGATCTCATATATTCGATGGTTTAAATAACCTGGAGAGATTGATAGAGAGCAGAGGAGGAGGAGGTGGTATCTGTGAAGAGTGGGTAGGTACTTCTAGGCACCGAGAGTAAGAGGAGTTAGGGCTTCACGCTCGAGTGAAGAAAGGAGTCTCGGATGATCCAAAAGAGGAGGTGGCTTATGGCTTAAGAAGAAGGAGGGGGATTTTTGCCGAGCAAGGGCTTCGGGCCGAGAATCTTGGGGAGCCGAGAGCTTACCAGAATAAGGAACCCGAAGGTGAGGCAACGCGCAGTCGGGTGAGGTGAAGCGAGGGAAGCCTTCGGGCGCAGAAGTAGGAGGTCATTTTCGGGTAGTGGGAGTGGAAGATTGCCTCAATATGCCGTGAAGGAGAAGGGAGGATGATGAGCGAGGGTTTCGAACCGAAGAGGGCTTTGATGAGGGAGGAACACCGTGAGTTTATTTTTATTAAGGCCTTTTTCTTTTTTTATTTTATCATTATTATTACCTTTTCTTTATATTGTTTATTATTTAAAAGCATCGATATGCACATTGTTTATCCGTGCATGAAACTATAGCCATATGGATGTCCTTCATGTGTAAAATCGACGTTTCAAACACACTCGCACGGTCCATTTCGTCTTCTAGGGTCGTTTGGATAATTTCGTTGACGATCGGGTCAATTTAAGTTCGATTCGTGCATGATGCGGCAAATGATATTTGTGAACCCGATCAGAGTCGTCCGATAAGCAAAATGGAGATCGACCTTCGTCTAGGAGAGAATTGAAGTCAGGCAGGAAGACCCCAGCGCGCCCCTCAATGCGCACCAACGGGTTTCAAATTCGTGTCACGCGGGCTTTCACATTATTTTAAATTTGACTTTGATTTTGATTAATGAATCGTATGTGAATCTTGGTGTTTTATGTATTGCATATGTGGATGTGAATCAACTCCTATTCTTAGGTTTGACGCCTTCTTTCAACAGTGGACCCAATCTTAATTTTCTAGGGCACATATATTTGATTTCTGTGTTTTAGTATTTAGTTTTTGTTATGTTTTTTTACGGGATAACCATCGACGCCTTCAGGTTTTTCCTTTTAGGGCTGTATCCAAGGGTGAGTGGTGTTCTGACTGTATCTCGTTCCAAGGGTATTATTTTAACTTTTTTGTCCTCCGCAATACTCCCTCCACTGCTGTCACTTCTTCTTTTCGCTGCGGGTATTTCTGGACTACCCCCCTTGCTGTCCCCTCCATCCTTGCCGCAGTGCACTTTTGTGCCCACTGCTGCTCTCCCTCATCGCCAATCACCCCTACTTGTACCATCCTTTCCCCTACAACACTGTTGACTGCTTCCCCTTTCTTCTCTGCTGTAACCCATCCGTGAACCTTCCTACCTTCTCCCTACAATCCACCTTACCAACCACCAACTTGCTGTCCTTCGACTGTCCAACTCACCATACCCCTTACTTTCCTTTTAGACCGCTGCACCACCCTCGATCTAAGCCTTAGTTTGAGATTGTGTTGTTTCCTTTTGTTATTTCCTATTTCCAAGTGTGTTGGTTGTAATCTCTAATTGACTTCATGTTGACCTCATTTTTGGTGAGGTCTAGTCTTCCTCCTAGGATTTAGGATCTAGCCTTAGGGATCTCCCTTTGACTATTTTAGAACCTTAGAAATGGGACCCGCGTCGTTTTAAAAATTCAACCCACTTTTGTACTCTTTTGTGGTTCCGCGTGTGTGGTATCGACACTTAGAAGGATGAAACCAACATGAGGAAACCCAAAAGGGATTCCTATAGGACCTTTTGAGCCTTAGGGTGACCTTTTTGCACAATTCACACTGCCGCGCACAAAACTTCGCAATTCGGAGAATCGACACGTCCGATCACCACAATTCACATCGCTTGCACCGTTACCTGGTGAAGACTCGAATAATTTTTTTGAAACGATCGATCGCAGGTCAAAATTTTATAAAATTTGAATATTTGACGCATTTTTTTTTACTCGATTGGCGACGAGGTTGTCCGGACGATCCCAGATGACAAAACAGACCGCGCCGATGCGTTCGAAATGTCGAAATTACCTAGGGATGACACCCATTTTGTTTGGGCACCACGCACAAATAAATCACATGAAATTTGATATATATATATGTATATTTATAAATATTTATATATATAATCCTTTTTTTTAAATACCTTAAATGTCTAAATCCCCAAATCGAACACACGCTACTCCCATCCTTCCTTTCGTTCGCGAACCGACCAAGCCCTCTCCATTCCTCTTGGACCGCAAGCCCTAGCCGAGCAGCCCTCCCTCTTCGTCGCGAGAGATCGACCCGCGGTCTTCTCCTCGTGCGCCTGCCGCCATGCGAAAAACTTCCACCTACTCCCTCTGACGCGTTCCAGCTTTCCCCTCCCACGCCTCTGCGATGCTCGTCGTCTTCTCCCGCGCGACTTGTCGTTTCTCTTGGCTCGGCTCACCGCCCAGGCAAGTGACGGGAAATGCATCTCCTCTTCCCTGACTATATAAACCTCATTTTGGGGAGTTCCTAGGGCTGGCCGAAATTTTCAGAGGGAGGGAGAGGTGCTGCTGAAATTTTGTGGGGATTATTCTTGCATTTTCTTTGGTTCTGCCTAGAGGTAGCTTCTTCCCCTCTCTTTCCTCATTTTTTTTCTCATGGTGCTTCTTTACTTTGATTTTATATGAAGAAAAATTAGTGGCTTATAAAAAAAGTGGGAGAGAACAAACAAATTTTGTTTCTTGAGGATTTCATGAGATACTTGGCTTTAAACAAAATTTTCTTCATTATGCCTGATTTGATTACAGAGCTTCCTCTCGTTAATATTGATATTACTTCACATGGATTATGAAAGGAATTTCAAGCTTGTTAGTGAATTAGTCTATGGAATTTGCTTTGACTTATTAGACATTTCCAAAAAATTTTTTGGAGAATCTATGGAATCTGCTTTCTTATTTGTTTTCTTTTTTTTTCTCCTTTTTTGGGACAGTCGCTATGTGTGTATATATGCATGTGAGATTTTGAGTTTTTTATCGATCTAAAAGTCATAAAGGGCATGTATAAAATATTTGGCGCAAAGTGTTTATTTCCCAAGACCTGGAGATTATCTCTTTGGATTCATGGGTTAAGTCATACACTTGAAAGTTCATTGCTTATCATTCTCATAAAGAAGTGACATTCCGAAGCTTTAAGCTTGAACTTATGTATTCATATTGCAAGTTGTAATTGCTAATCAACATTTTATACGAAGATTCCATATACTAATTTGTTAGTTCACGCACCATATAATTTTCATTTACTTGCATATTATTCAGAAATTTTCATGGTTCGTTGAAGCTAGACTCTAAAATTTTTGGAGGTGTTTATTTCCTTGCTTTGGTTTGTTGGACCCAAAACATGAGTTTCAACTCAAAAGGAAGGTTAGATTTGAATTGATGGGATTTAATTCTTTCAATGATGTTGGCATCTAATAACTTCTGCCTTCTTTTACGCACATACCACTCAATTCTTATGCGCATGGTCTGATTTTGACAAGCTATTTGAAACATTTTAAAAACATATTTTAGGAGCTGAATTGGTTTCAGTTTAGAGCTTTTAAAAATGCGTTTTGTGGGCTGAATTGGGTTCAGTTTTTGAGCTTTTCGAAATGCCGTTTTTATGAGCTGAAATGACTGTAGTTTTGAGGGCTTTTAAATGAACCTTTTGGCGATGTTTTGGCAAAGTTTTTTTAGCTGCCGTTTTGGAGGTTATAAGACTATTTGGAAATTTGTTCTCTTTCAATTTCATGATACAAAACATATAAAATTATTGGAAATTGGAGGTGCCGTCTTGGGCTTTGGAAAATGTTTACATGTGATACTTGTGCTGGAATTCTGAAACTTCGAGAAGTTTACTCTCTGAGTTGTGATTTTGGAAAGACTTAAATGTGTATTTTTTTACAATACTTGGGGCCTCACCCTTTTGAAGCATGGGAGAATTGGTTTATCATATGCAATTTTTGGATTTGAAACTTGTCACTTTTGAAACACTTATGAATGAGGCCATGCAAGATTGTTTTTCATTCATTTCATTAAGGCTTCATATATATAACATCAAGGCTTCAATTTAGCACATTTTTCATCTCACTCCATGCATTAACATTGTTTGAAAGTGGCTAGTTCATATGGAAATGTTTTGATGAATTTATGTGCAATTTTCGGATTTGGAAATGACCCTACTTGAAACACTCATGGAAAATGTTATATGTGTTTATTTTTTGCGTATTTATATGGCCATTCATATGCATAACACCTAATCTTTATTTTTGCACACTCCACCTCTTATCATGCACAAAAGATGTGTCTATCAATCTATACTTGCCAAAATGAACATTTTGCACTTGTGAAGTTACACCATGTTTATACCTGCTTAAGTATGATATTTGCGCTTGTACACTTGTGGAAGTTGGCTCACATTGCTCATATTCCTGTCTTACAAAATTTCTTCACTCTTCTTTTTCATCTATGCTACATATATGCTTGAGATTGATGGAAACACTGGATGTTGTCATTCATATACTTGTGTACTTTCCTAGTTGTGCAAATTGTAGGTGTGAAAAATCCATTTTTATGTTGTTATGCTGCCCGATTTTTCTCGATCAGGTTTGCCTTTTTTTTTACTTATCTGGGCATGTTGCTTCTGTCTTTTTTTTTTTTTTTTGACTTTCGCTTTCTCATATATATCTCGACTTCTCATTATTATTTTAACTTCATTCCATCACCTCACTACACTATTTCACCACTTCACCCACTTCGCATCCTACACTATATTAAATACTACATCACTTCGCATCCCTGCACCACGCCGGGAGAGATTTAACTGCTTCGACATGTATTATATTGAGAAACAACCCACCTCCTTTCCGGAATCGTGTTAGGTGGATTGTCTTCTCCTCTCTCTCCTCCTTGTTCCCTCGTCCCTTGTTTCTCCTTGTTTCTTGGTCTAAATCCCGCACTCGTGTAGGACGCACGAGTGCGCACGTATAGCACTCTTGCTATATGTGGGGCCATCAAGCAAGGCTGTAAGTAGAGTGTGTGAGGTTAAGGACAGTGATAAAATTGCATTATAGAGAATCAGTTCCCTTACAACAGTATCTCCCAACTCAGAGACCCTGGAGAGCGTAGAGTAGGGGATTTTTATAGATACTATTTGCCCAGTCTTGGGGTTTCTACCGCTGACAATCTAAAGTTGCTAGCAGTTCTAGTTCGACTAGAATATTCAACTTGTGGATCAAATTATTTAAAAAATATATATATATATATAAATACATTTGAAAAATACAAAATCACCTCCACTACAAAATAACCTACTCACCTACGACTTTTACTTGCATGCAGATTCAGACTGAAATGTATGAAAATTTTACAAAGGTCCACGGTTGGCTACTCGAGTCAGATTAGGGCTGCCTTCTACAGAAAGTCGGTCTAGTAGTCAGTACTTAAGGTTGTGGTCTACAACACAGCTCTGAGTCCTCACCATCAAGCTTACGATCTTCTTGAACTTGTAGTCCATTATGGTGTTTTCTTCGTTTTTATTCTTTCTTTCGGATTTTCTACAAGTTTACCTCTATGGATTTATTCGGATTTTCTATGAACTTTGTTTTGTTTCAGATTTATTACGGAATATTCTTTTTCAACTTTTTTTTGACTTTTTGATTCTTTTATTTTGTTTCTCCTACACACATTACACACACACATCTGCCCAATGTAGTTTGCTTATTCTATCTTTCAGTGTATATCCTTCTGCCGGATGTAAATTTTTTCTTTTACACTCTCCTCTAGATTAGGATGTCAGTAGCAGCTCTTAGGTGGTACCAACGATAAATTGGTGACCTCACCTTTTGCATTATTTCAACCTTAAACAACTTGAATACTAAATTAGACGCTGCAATGACAAGGAGCTTGGAGCAAATGCGGTGGGCAGCATGGCCATCTTTAACAACAAAACATGTCTACATCAACGAAACCTTTCCTTAGAATTAAACAACAAGCCATAGGATTTCGATATAGTCTGCTTAACGTGACATAAATCCTCACTTTATCTTTTAGGTCTTTGCACAGCTAGACTGTGCAATTTAAGCCCTAACTCGTTCTAGGTTCCGAGGTTGTCATCCAATACGACATAAATCCTCATATCTTCCAGGCGACTTGTGTGACTGTGTCACACAAATATGAGCCCTAATTAAATAAAATTGGCAGGATGATACACTTGAATAATTTATTCTTGAAACTGAAGCCAAACCATAGGATAGACTGGGAAATCACCGAGGTTCGCCTCCAAATCTATGACCTCCCCTAGTTCTTCCTCATTTGGATTCCCCAAGAATGTTCTGAATTTGAGTCATTCCCATTTGACACTCTTTTGTCCGATTTCGTTGAAAAGTCATATCTTTTTGACCTCTTTGAAGATGGTATTCCCTGATTTTTATCGAGAGTTTTCTTAAATGACTTCGGTCATTTAAGATGTAATTAACTATAGGGCTTGCCCTTATAGGATGTTTTTTCGAATCCAGCTTAATATAAACCCTATTTAATTCTTTGTATTAAATAACAGAACTTGTCGGCAAATAAAATTGTTTTCGCAGACCAAACGGATGTCATATATTTTTTAGTTTATTTGATCGAGCTCCATCCTCAAGTCTTGTGTTTATCACTCGGGATAAATGAAAGATTTGAGGCAGAACGCTCTTTCATATAAACTGTGAAAAATATGATGTCAGTTTGATTTCATATTTTTCTAAAATTATATATATATATATATATATTAAACGTCTTTCCGAAGCGGGCGACAAAATTTCGATTCCGGCGACCGACAGCTTTTTACGGACAACAACCCCACAACTTTTTAGTGTCGACACTTCAGTAATAGCATTTGCAATTCTCGTTGATGTTTGGTTAACTCTGGCATCCGAGGGGAAGCTTCAATTAGATGCCATTCCAGGCATATTCATTTTCTTAGTTGAGACGAGGGAAGAAGCTAGAGACTAATGATAGGTGGAAGGTTAGATCTAGTGTCTCTGTTATTATATTAAAAAATAAAATAGAAAGTCATGTTGGAGCATCATAGAGGAGAAAGGCTATCCTTTTCTTATTCAAATGAAAAACTTGGGGGCTTACATCAGGAAGTGGCAGTGAGGAAAGAGCTTGAAAATAGCCACTACTACTCAGCCTTTTAAAGGAAATAACTAATAAGCAAAATAGTGGAGCATTTAAATAGTCAACAGGAAAAGGGTGGGTGGTGATTGTAGTTCCAAAACACAGCTTACATCAGGAATTGCTTCCATATGGTGATGGGTTGGATTGCTGTTTAAGTAAATTTCCTAAACCAGTTTCTGAATTTTTGCCTGCCATTTCCTTGGATTCCAATTAGATTTTTTGAGAATTAACAGCTAAAATTGCTTCTGTAATTTTGTTTGATAGTTGCTCACAATCATCCATGGATGCATAATTTTCACACTATTTGCCATCCATGGATCACACTTTCAGATTGGTTAATGTTCTTAGCCTTGATGTTACAAAACTTGATGACTCATTCCCTTTTATAAATATTAGGGGCATTTACATACATTGCACACTATTCTTATGTATTTACATATCTCACACCTAAACTTTCATATTTACACACACAACACTCAAATTTTTAATATCACATAAAAAAAGCACTATTATCACTTTTTTAAAATGAAGTACACCTTTTCATGAATAGGTTTAAAACAAAACATGCTATCCATGTAAATATGAAAGCTTTGATGTGATATATGTAAATTCATAAGAATTGTTTGCTACGTATGTAAATTTCCCTAAATTTTATTGGTAAATTATGTTGGTTATTTCACTGTCTTTCGAGTTATTTGGTGATGTTAATCAGGCAGTATTCTCTTCTCATGGGACTTTGCCCTCATACTGTTGAAGAATCAATATCAATCATTAAATAATGATTTTTCGCATGACGCATCATTCATATTCTGCTTGTGATACTTAAAATGTTTTCTACGTCTATCTTGTGTAATCTTGTGTGCCAGATGTTTCTGAGCACAATTATAGATGTTGCTGGCCATGCTCAAAATATAGTTGCTGCATTTGCCATTCTAAAAGATGCCAAGAACAGAGGAATACTTGTTGGAAGCATGACATACAGCTCACTTATGGGGGCTTGTTGCAATGTAAGTTTCACGTCACTAGAAGTTGATTTATCAATGTCTTGAATATATTTGAATGTCTTAAAATCTGGATTTTTAAGGCAGAGTTTGTTTTTTACGTCATTTTGCTTCTGAATTTTGGTATAAACCAAGAAATGATATTCGTTTCCATGGTTTAGTATTTGCATGGAGGCTATCAATTTTTTCTTAATTATTAGTTGCCTTTAGTTAGATAAAGTGCTTTCCAAAGATACCTATAAAGTTTCATGTTTTGTTAGGCAAAAAACTGGAAGAAAGCTCTGGAGTTGTATGAGGATATTAAAGCTATCAAGTTGCTTCCGACAGTTTCAACGCTAAATGCTTTGGTCACCGCTTTATGTATGCCTTTTCCTACAGAAAATGCTAATTGGCTAGTTTATTCAGCTTACTGGATTACTTGCTTATTTTACACGGCTTTGCTGTGTTTTCCACCTTTTAGGTAAACGTGTATGGAACTACGGCTACTCTTGATCTCATCCAATATAAACTAACCTCTGAAATATCATCAATTTGCAATATGGTTGGGTTGCTATTTATACTAGCTTGAAAGTTACTCTAATTTATTGTCCCATCATAAACAATAGCTTCCACATTTTGAACAGATTGCACTTGATTGCCTTCTATTTATGCATGACTAATTCCATTAGGTCTTTTACGTCAGAATTTTTTCTCTTGAAGCATTCATTTATGATATGTAACGTAAGGATGATTGTTTCAGATTTTTAATGCTTGTCTAGTATTTGCATGCCGATATCATGTAATTCTTCATCAGTGCATTTGCTCCCCAGTGCTGAAACCTCTCTTTAGAGGCAAATCAATTGGTTTAATACATGAATTTGTATGTGCATATATTTCATTGAGGTTTTCGATGCTTAACGACTTGATGGCATCAGCACTTCTTTAATTGATGTACTTGTACATCACACTTATCATAATATTTTATTAGAAACAAATATTTTGTTTGCTAGCATTTATAATAGGGGCATTTACATGCATACCAACGAATTCATATGTATTTACACATCTCACACCTAAACTTTAATTTTTTTACTTTTATATTAATGTCTTTTATATCACATAAAAAAATACTACCATTTTAACTTTTAAAAGTTAAATACATCTTCTCATGCATGCATGGCTAAGATGGCATATATAGAAATTTGAAGTTTAGGTGTTAGATACGTAAAATCATAGGAATTGAGTGTTGTGTGTGTAATTCTTCTTTATAATTAAACTTTGTAGCTTTGAAGCATATTTTTTATTTTGAGCAATATGATTATTAGCATTTAGTGCACTTAGACGTGCTGTCCTCCACTGACATTTATGAACTGTCGTAGTGTAGCCTGAGCTTGAGCTTTAGCTTTGCTCAAGATTGCTAGGTTTACTACTTGCCCCTGTTAATTGAGACATTTTTAACAAAGAGAGCAATTTTGTATTTGTTTTATTCTGCAGGTTATGTTTCTTCCATGCTTGACATTGTATCAGTTTCATGGTTTAAAATTTTGCCTGTATCAGATAAATCTGATCAGATGATATTGCAGGTGATGGTGACCAGTTGCCAAAATCTGTTGAAGTTCTTGATGAAATGAAGGAAGTAGGAGTACGGCCTAATGTCGTCACATATTCCATTCTCACTGTGGCATGTGAAAAGTAATAGTTTAAGGCTCTGTTTGATCTGCTTTTTTTGTCCTGGTTTCTAATCTTTTGAAATTAAAGGAATGATGAAGCTGAGCTAGGATTTGCAATTCTCTCAAAAGCAAAAACAGATGGAATTCTACCAAATCTCATTATGTGCCGGTGTCTTACTGGTAAACGCAGCGTGGGTTCATGGAAATAATTTGACAACTTGAAATTCTTCTTGCTTTGTTTAGTTGTAAATTTACTGAACAATTTATCCTTTCTCAACTTAGTGCATTTCTTTTTCATTGTTAATTTTAGAGCGACCTTTGAAGGAAATCTCTTTCGTTGTATTTATTGTTTATGTTTTGTACATCGTCTTACTCTCAATGTTGAAAATTGATGGTCTAAATTTTCTAGGTTTGTGCCTGCGAAGTTATGAAAAGGATTGCTCTCGTGATGAACCTATTATTTCCTTTAACTCTGGAAAGCCACAAATTGATAGTATATGGTAAGTAACCACTGCCTGTGCTTTGACTGATGTTGGTAGTCTATATTTTTTGAAAGACATCCTAATTTGAAATTTGCTTCCTTGCAAATTATTTGGGAACAAAAAGAGGAATCTTGATGGGCCGAGTTTGCGCTCTCTTCCTACCAGGAAAAAAAAAAATGCAACTTTGTGATTAATGTTTTGGTTAGCAAGTGGTGTTTTTTTTTATGTTGTAATGTTTTATCCTTTTGTTGTTGAGTAAACAATATGACTATTTGGTAAAGGTGCTATTAAACGTTGTGTTTAACCCGTTGTAAGAGTGTTAGTTTTTTGCTTAAAATAGTAACAAGTGTTCAATTTAGTCACAGAGTTTAAGAATACTCCAATTGAGTCCCAGAATATTAAAAGTTGGTCCAAATTGGTCCTAAATCATATTTTGGTTTAAATTTAACAGTGGACTACATGAACTGAAGGGTATTCTGTCTTTTATGTAATTATTTTTAAAGATATCCATCATAAAAATTTGTTTATGCTATTTGGCTGGATTTAGGTTAAATCATGCTTAAAACCTATATAAATACTGCTCAAATACGATTAAAAACAATCATCACAAATTCTGAAGTCCCATTTCTCCACCATTTTATGCTTTTAAATCCGGTTAAATAATTTATTTTGCCACATATAATAAATTTTCTTTTTCGACGAATTACTCCTCTCCTCAAACTTACAGTGTCGTATTTACCTGCTGGAGTCGCAGCTTCTTCAGGTCGAACCGATTCAGGTTGAAGCCGCCTTTGTTTGCAATGAACGATGGTCAAGGGGGATGAGCAAACTTGGATGGAGACCAAGCCTTGTCGTCAACACAAGCACCGCAGATGGAGATGGAGATAGAGACTGCTTAGTTGAGTGAAGAAGTAACGGATGAGTATTTGCCTTGAGTTGCTTGCCCCGTCGATGGTGAAACAGAAGGGGAGAAGCCGCACTCGGATGGAGAGAAAGTCTCGTTGTCGACGCAAGCAACTCAGATGGAGATGGAGATTGCTTTGTCAAGTGGAGAAGCAACGAATGAGTACACGCCTTGAATTGATTGCTCATCGATGGTGCAATAGAAGGGGATAAGCCGCACGAGTGGAGTAGCAAAGATTTAGATTTAAGGTGAGATTGTTTTACGTATGAATACTCCAGTGAGAACCGGCGAAACTTTCGTGTGTTTAACTCATTAATTCTGTAAATAGATGGAATTGTCCTTCAAAATGTGAAAGTAGTTTTTTAAATTAAATGAAAAATTTTATTTAGGACCAATTCAGATCAATTTTCAATAGTCAGGGACTAAATTAGAACATTTTAAAACTTAGGGACTAAATTAAATTTTATTTAGGTTTTTCTCTTGAATAAAATAAGTGAAAATTATTTTAAATTTGTATAAAAATAATTTAATATTTTAACCATCATTAATACAAGATTAATTATACTAATTGTTTTTACTATTTAGAATAATTTTAGAAGAACAATTTAAATAACTAATTTGACTAAGTAAATCACCTTAAATATTTTGGAATACCTAAGATTTAATCTCACCTTAAAACTTGCTTTTCCAGAGAGTACTTTCATTCTAAACCCTAAATCCTCCACCAACTTGATCCATTTTTTATCGGGCAACATATTTCCCAGTTTCATAAAGCTGGAGCTAAGTTCTCTATTCCATATTAATCTTTTTTTCGTTTTAATGTTTTGATATTAGTGCAGTTGTTGTTTAGGGTGGGTCGTCGTCGTCGTCATCATCATCATCATCATATTCTTATCCCATGACATTCAGTCCTATTGTTAAGGGCGGGCGACTGTTTTGAAACAATAATTATGAGACCCTATTGCCTGCATATCCCCAAATCAGCGCACAACTATATAACTCTATAATGTAAAAATTTATATTTAATAAATCTGATGAAATTTTAATCATGGTATATTTACTTTGTTGCCATTGCAGGACATCACGAGCAATAATGGTGTATCGTGAAACAATTTCATCTGGCGAGATACCAACAATTGAAGTGTTTTCTCAAGTTTTGGGATGCCTGCAGTTTCCTCTCAACCCTTTATTAAGAAATAGCTTTATTGAGAACATGGGAAAAAACTTTGATACATCAGGTTGCTCAAATATATCTTCTTATTTGCATGGGTTTGGAGAATATGACACGAGGTCATTTTCTGTGCTTGAGGTATCAAGCCTTTAGTTTTGTTTCTTAATTCTCTTTATGGCACTTTAAATGGTTGGGAGGTAATGGATAGGAGAAGGATTCTTGTCATGGAGCTAACGTTTATCACCAAAATGATCTTACGCTGCAGGAAGCTGCATCATTACGAGTTGTACCAAGGGTTTCGTATAAAGAAAGTCCAATTGTTTTAGATGCAAGGAAGCTACTACTACATACAGTTGAGGTGAACCACGTTGTCACTTGAATAAACTTTTCTTAGTTTAGAAGATTTTTGGGGCATTTACACACATGCCACACAATTCTTATGTATTTACATACCTAACTCCCAAACTTCAATATTTACATGCATAGCACTTGAATCTTTAACATCACATAAAATACATCCCTATCATCTGCTTTTTAAAAGTTAAATACACATTCGTGCATCGATTTATCACACCAAGGTGTTATACATGTAAACTCCAGGTGCTGGATATGTAAATATAAAGAATTGTGGTATGTATGTAAATTTCCCAAGATTTTTTGTAGGCACCATTATGACACTTCTATACTGGAGTATCCCGTGGTAATCATTCGATCGTAATCTATGGAAGTTAGCAAGCACTACTAGATCAGTAATTACGATATCTTTGAGCAGTGGCTGATATTTCATTCAAGTAAAGAAGGTTTTGTCTAGAAATCATGAGGACAGTTTGGATCACTTTTAACTTCTTATTCTTGACTTATTGGTAATGCCATCCTGATGGGAAACGTGGTCTTTTAGAATCTTTATCTATTGGGGAATGTACATATACACAACACCCAATTCTTATGATTTTTCCTATATCAAACCCATACTCTCATTTTTAAAAACCAAGCACCCAATGCATTGATGCAAGTGTTGTTTGAGCGATTCGATTACGATCTAAGCATTTTGAACTCTGTTCTTTGTTTGGATTTTTTTTGGTGTTTCGGATCCATCATGATGATAAACTTGGCAAAATTGAGGGTGCTACAAGGTTTCTAGCACATGGTATGCCAAAAGTATCCTTGGAGTATTGTTTAATAGTGATGCATAAAGCGGAGAAATAGGTTTTTAAAAAAAAGTTGATGTACATATTCTTTGTAAGAGATTTTTTTTAAAATATGTATCTATGCGTGTTGTTTGCATATATAATTTTATATATACATTTATACCTATCTATATAACTTATTATTATTATTTAAAAAGTTGTGATTCGTTCGTGCAAACTCCCCCACAAAGTTTTCTCAATCTTTTTCTCGTACTACAAGTCTGATGTGATTAGGTGGGGTGGGGTATTCTATTGGACCTTTTTGTGTTCCAAACACATCATAATGGTCTATTTGGCCAAGTGAGCGATGATTGAGGGTGGCCGGAGTTGATTTCTTGTGAAATTTCTTTTGTCTTCCTTCATTATCACCCCATTCAATATAGTATGCTTATAATCACATATGGTGATTGTCGGCGCTTAAAAGAGGGAGAATGTTATGTTTGGGGGTCACCCGTAAGAAGCTGTCGGCAGCCGGAATCGAAATCCCGTCGCCTGCTTCGGAAGGACTTTTTAATTTACGTATATATATATAATTTTAGAAAAATATGAAATCAAACTGACATCATATTTTTCACAGTTTAAATGAAAGAGCACTCAACCTCAAATCTTGTATCTACCCCGAGGGATAAACACAAGACTTGAGGGTGAGGCTCGATCAAATAAACTAAGAAAGATATGACATCTGTTTGGTCTGCGAAACCGTTTTATTAGCCGACAAGTTCTCCTATTTAATACAAAAGAATTAAATAGGGTTTATTTTAAACTGGGTTCGGAAAAGCTTCCTATAAGGGCAAGCCCCTATAGTTAATTACATCTTAAATGACCGAGGTCACCTAAGAAAACTCTCGATAAAAATCAGGGAATAATATCTTCAAAGAAGTCAAAAGGATAGGACTTTTCAACGAAATCGGACGAATAGGTGTGAAAGGGGAAAGACTCAAATCTGGAACATTACTGAGGAATCCAAATGAAGAGAAACTATGGGAGGCTACAGATCCTGAGGAGAACCTCAGTAACTTCCTAATCTATCCTATGATTTGGCTCCAACTTTGAGAAGAAATTATTAAAGTGTTTTATCCTGCCAATTTTATTTAATTATGGCTTATATTTGCGTGACAGGGCCACACAAATTGCCTAGAAGATATGAGGGTTTACGTCGTATCGGACGACAACCTCGGAACCTAGAACGAGTTAGGGCTTATATCGTACAGCAGAGCTATACGAATGCCTAAAGGAAAGGTGGAGGATTTATGTTGCGCTAGGCAAACAACCTCGAAAACCTATGGATTGTTGTTTAATTTCTAGGAGAAGGAATGGTTTTGCTGGGGAAGACATGTTCTGCTGTTGAAGATGGCCGTGCTGCTCACTGCGCTAGCTCCAAGCTCCTTGTCGTGACGAGTTTAAATTTTCTAGGGTGTCCAATTATAGTATCAAATCAAACGACCCTATGGTTGTAGTCCTCTAAACATCCTATGTAAAAAAAAAAAGGTAAACATGTTTAAAGTTATAAGATATGAAATGCGCGATGCAGGAACGAACAGTAGCATGCAAGTGAAACAGTAGTAGGCAAAAAAAAAACAGGAGCAGTAGAACATGCTATATATGAAAAACAGTAGCAGGTAGAAACAGGACAAACGTAACATGCTATACAGGGAGAACAGTAGCAAGTAGAAACAGAAGTAATATGACATGCTATACAGGAAGAACAGCAGGTAGAAACAGAAAAATATGGTATACAGGAAGAATAACAGCAGGTAGAAACAGGAAAATTAAGTGCTGTAGAATGTAAAGCAAACCTGTAGGCCCGTGAGATCCGATGTCCCTTAAGCATAGCAAACCTAAATACATCTCAAAAAACAAAGTCTGGAAGAAAATATCATCCAGGAAATCCGAGGAAGAGCGGAAAACTCGAGAGACTCGACGAAAAAGTCTCAAGTAAAAGAAAATCCTCAAAAACTTCTGGGAAAATCCCGAAAGAAAAGAAAAGTAACACGAGTGTCTCGTCCCAAAACTTCGATAAAACAAAAAGAAAATTCGGATGAGGGGGACCGCAAGCACTCGTATGGGACTAGGCTCAACTATATTTATTCTCGAGGGACCACGAAGGCTACTCGGTCACCCGAATGTATAGAACTCGTCACTCGTCTAGAAGTGTGTCTTGAACCTCACTTAGGGGGCTATTTCCCAGCCTAAACAGGTATTCGTCAGGTGGACAACCAATTTTAAAATGTATTTTTAAAATTTATGTTTTTGACATATACACAATTTCTTAGGCATGCATAGAAGAGTTATCCATTTTGTTTCGTGGAGAAGTATATTTTGTTTAAAAATAATTTATCAAAACTTATCTTATCTTTCTTTTTTAATTTTGGTTGTCCACGAGTCGTTTACGCTACCGGGCATAGGACTGCCAACAACCTGAGGAGGTTCGAGCCGACTACCGCTAGACTTATGTCGGTGAAGGATACCATATCCTATTGTTCATCAAATGTCTGGATCTTGATGTTATAGGATAGGGTATCTTTCTGCTCTATCTTCGGTGTGTCTTTATCATCAACACCGTCGCCCCAAAACGACTACTTGCGACCTTGCTTGATGGTTTCACGTATAGCAAAAGGCTATACGTGGACACTTATGCATCGGACATAAGCATCGAAAACCGAACCAAGAAGCAAGGAAATAAAAGAACAAAAATGGGGTGAGAGAGAGGAGACACTGATCCATCTAAAACACCGAAAAGGAGACTGAATCAGTTCTCAAAAACTCCCATCAAAAAGGACCTAGAAAAGTAGGGCCCGAGGTCTTTCCTAACAAGCATAAAATATCCATTCGCGCTGATTCTCCAAACCCCAAAGACGTAAGATTAATCAAATTGTCCAAACGTTATTCCAAAATGAGATTTAAAATTTTCCAAACTTCGAAGGAAAATGATCGCGGTGAAACCACTGTCAATATTTCCAAACTCGTATTAAATTCGAAATTCTTCCAACTCAATCCATAACTCCATATATTAAGTAAGCACAGAAATCTTCCCATCAAACCAGATAAGCACTCACGGCCAGGGTCAATAGAGAGGAGGAAACAGCCACCAAGGCACTCAACCAAGGCAAGGAACAGGGACAAAAGAGGCTCACGGTTAAAGCAAGGGATAACTGCCTAGACCCACAACCAAAGGCATCCCAAAGCACAAGCAAGGCCCACAGCAAGGGACAACTGCCTGGATCCACAACCAAAGGCAACCCAAAGCACAAGCAAGGCCCACAGCAACCCAAGGCACAAATAAAGCCCACGGCTACAGCAACCCAGAGCACAAAGGGGTTCACGACTCGGGTAAACAGGAGAAGTACCAATAGCCGCTACCACACTCCCCTGACGAACACGGAAGGGTAATTAAAGTAATCCTAAATTTTGGGATGGCAAACTTGATTCATCCACAACACTCAAGTCAATCCAAGCTTAGCAGGGAAAGCCAAATCACACCCAAAGCTCAGCAATGAACCTCACGGGTAAGGAGTAAAAACCAAAGCCAGCAAAGGTAAAACGAGCCCACACAGCCAACATTAGAGCCAAACCGAGCCCAAGAAAAACCAAAGTCAAGCCGAGCCCAACACAAACCAAAGCCGACCCATTCGAAGCCCAAAATTGAGTCTAACAACATCAAAATTCAAATTTCCATAAAGCATTAAACCTCCCACCATCTCAAACCAAAACCGTGACTTCAAACAATGCTAAAACCGAGTTCAGCAAGAACTAAGAGCCAAACACAGCCCAACCAAGAATCAAGCTCAATCAAGAAACAAAGCCAAAGCCAAGCTCCCAACAGGACACAAAACCCAAGCCAACCTAACCAGGAACCAAGCTAAATCCAACCAGGAACCAAGCTCAATCAACTAACAGAGCCAAATCCAAGCTCCCAACAGGAAACAAAACCCAAGCCAGCCCAACCAGGAACCAAGCTAAAGCCAGCCTCCAACTAGAAATAAAACCAAAGCCAGCCTCCTACTAGAAATAAAGCCAAGGCCAGCCATTTAAAGCTCAAAATCGAGTTCCCAAAAAAAGAAACAAAGTCAAAGTCGAGCTCGACAAAACCAAAACCAACATCAACAATTTTTAAATTCAGATCTTTATACATATACATACAAAAATGCAGCTCTAGCCATTTCAAGCCAAAACCAAAGTCCCAAACCGAGCCAAAACTGAGTCTTCAGACCAAGCCACAACATTTTCCAAATAGATTTTCTCATAGCACATATTTCAAACCAAAGAGTGCCACAGGAAGCCAAAACCAAGCCTCCAAACCGAGGAATCACTTGCATATCTAAGATAGAATAAACAAAGGACATGCCATATCTCCACCATTTTTAAGCAAATATCGAAGTCTAATTTCTAAAGCATACTCACATTTCATTTTAAGTGCACCTGAAATGAATATCTCGACAATATGTTAAAGTAAAATGAACTAGCATGTTGTATCATCCAACAGAGACAGGCTCAAAGCTTCGACAAGGAGGAAAACCGCAAGGAAACAGGGCATCGAAGAAGGGGGGAAGAGAGGGGTACCTCAAGAATGCTAAAGCACAGCAGCACAGGAAACAAACTCAAAGAAAATGCTTTCCCAAAAATCTCCTTTCCTCTCCTCTTGCCAATTTTTCAACAACCCCCAAAAAAAAACCAGGAACTATCCTTATAGGCAGAGAATAGAGGAGAAGAGAAAGAAAGCCACACCCCAAGTCCATGGCACTCGAATCGGGCCTAAGAAAAAAAGGATCTTTCCTGCCTACAGAAGGCGAAGCCAACGCCTCTCGAACCGAGCGGCGAGGCCAGTGGCAGCGAGGGAAGCATCGGGAAGAGCAGAAGAAAAAAATGCAATTCCAGTGTACCAGGGAACAAACTTCCCAGAGTCAAACTGCCGAGAGAAGAAAACCCACAGCTCAAGGGACTGGCGCGGCATCGGGAAGGAAGGCCGCGGACAAAAGAAAATCAGGGAAGGACGGACGAGGTCAACCCTTCCCTCGCGTGGAGGAAGAGCTCGCACGGCTCGAGACCGAGAAAAGGAAAGAGCCAGAAAAGGAAAGAGCCAGACACGCGAACGGGAGAAGAGAGGGAGACAGAGCTCGAGCGCAGGGGAGTGTTAGGGATTAAAGAGGAAAGGGGGAAGGGTTAAAAAAAAACGTTAATTAATATATATATATATATATAAATATATATGTATATATATATATATATATATAAATTAAAACACGATTTACTCGAGCGCGGCGACGCGACAAAATTAGTGTCCTCTCTGGGCAAAATCGACGTTCCGGACGCGTCGGCGCAGTCCGTTTCGTCATCTGGGGTCGCTCGGACGACGTCGTCGACAATCGAGTCGAAAATGCGCCGAAATTCAAATTCCACAAAATTTCGGCCCGCGATCGATCGTCCAAAAAGGTTTACTTGAGCATTCGACAAGTAACAGTGCAGGCAATGCGAATTGCGGCGATCGGACACGTCGACTCTCCGAATTGCGAAGCTTCGTGTGCGCGGGAGTGCGAATTGTGCAGAAGGCCACCCTAAGGCTCGGAAAGGTCCTACAGGAATTCCTTTTGGGTTTCCTCATGTCGGTTTCATCCTTCTAAGTGTTAGAAGTCGATACCACACACGCGAAACTCCAAAAGAGGACGGAAGTTGGTCGAACTAAAATGAGGCGGGCACCACTTCTAAGGTTCTAAGATAGTCGCAGGGAGACCCCTAAGAGTAGATCCTAACTCCTACGAGAAATACTAGGCCTCACGAAAAATGACGTCAACAGTGATCAACATAGACTAATCATGGTGGATGCTAATTATTTTGATGGCAAATCGGGGATAGCTTAAGCTAAGGTCTATGAACAAGCGTTTATCATGTTGCCTTCCTTATTGGAAGCCCTCCAAGTTTTGTATAATTTCACATAGAAATCCGTTTTTTTTTCATTTATGGAAAGCACTCAAATTTATCACTTCGAAAAGGAATGAGAATAGCTAAATTTTAGTCATTCAAAATATGTAATCATTCAATTTATAAAAGGTTTTATATATAGTAGTGACAATGGAATCCCGAGTCATGGATGAGGTGGTCCACCATTCATGAGAAAATTGCGAGAAATGAAGGCTTGTGGAGTTTAAACATTTGTGGGGCTCTAATGGTTTATGGTGCTTTCATGATTAAATGCTTAATGGATGGGAGAATTCAAGTAGTTTGACGGAGGTAAAGTGATTGGAGAGAGGGGAAGGTCTTGGTAAGTGCCAATTCACATGTTTGATTAGAAAGAAATTTGTTTCCTTAGAATATATTTCACTAATTGTGTTTCCTTTTATTAGATTTTTTATTTCTATTTGGCGGTTTCCTTTTTTGTTTCCTTTCATTATTATATATATATATATGTAGTAAGTTGTAATGCATTGTGGAGAGTGAAATAAAATTCATTCACAGAATTTTACATGCCAATAGAGCCGATAGTTTAATTTGTTTGCACAAGAGGTCTCAATTTTAATCCTTTCTATTTTTCGTAGCATCAATTTTCATTCAAGCTACTCCATTTCTCTCATACTCACGAATAATAACCATCGTTCAAACAACTACTCTGTCTCGCTCGTACGCACAAGCAACAACCCTCAATCGTCTTTTCTATTTGACCAGATCATGAAAGACATATCACAAGATTGCTCATCTTTTTGGTTCGACTAGATCATGGAAGACAAATTGTAGATTGCAGGATCACTCGTCTCTTTGGTTCGACCAACTCCTTTTCAAATAGACTGCATATCATAGGACTGTTCTTTCTTTTTGGTCCGCTAAAACATCTAACGATTTGGCCCCTATGATCGATTCAGCATGCCTTAGCCGCCCTCTCATGAGTTGTTGGCTTACAAATCCTCTTGCTCTGTGCCGAACTTGTGGCAACAGAGAGCTGCGCTCCTCTTTCTAGTTCCTATTTGCTCATTCAGTCGAGCTGTCGAACTAAGAGTTCTTCTCCCTCTAGTTTCTGTTCACTTGTTTAGTTAAGCAGTCGAACTAAGAGGCCTCTCTTTCGTTCAAGTTGCAGGCCTTCTCGATTCGGGCTTCATAATCTTATCATGGTCAAGCACGACACGACCTCACAATCTTCTTTGGAAGTCATCTCTAGGTTTGCGCCTACCACTTTAGTTCTTATCATACCTGAAAATTTCTCTCATTTAATCATAAGCATCTTCAATAGTCACAGTACATCCACATGTACGTTTGTGGTAGAGGGATATATGGACATCTCATATCTCATAGGTGAATTTTTGCCTCCAGAAATTATAGATTCCAAATACCGGGTTTGAAAAATTGGCAACTATATGGTTAAGTCATAGTTAATAAATTTCATCACCATGGAGGTTGGAGAAAATTTTACTCTATAGGACCGCAAAAGAGATTTGGGAGGCTACACGTGAAACTTACACTAGCACTGAAAATTTGAGTTTTTTGAGATTGAGACCGGACTACATAATCCACGACAAGGAGAATTCTATGTTACTCAATATTTCTATACCCTCATATGTTGTTTGTTGCAACTGAACATATATGAAATAAATTATTTGACATTTCCTAATGTTTCTGCCTTATATAGGAAAATTATTTAACAATAAAGAACCATCAAATTTTTCCTTGGCCTCAATAAAGACTTAGATGAAGTCAGGGGGAGAATCATGGGTGGAAGTAAACCAGTCCCTATCATTTAGGAGACTTTTGCAGAAGTTCAAAGTAAGGAGAATAGAAAGATGTTGATGATAAGCAATCATGCCATACATCTGTTGAAGGATTAAACTTGTACACTCAAAATTTCTCTCTAAATAATAAGTCTAAGAAAGGACGTCGTGATGCGACCATTGTAAGAAACTTGGTAATGTGAAGGAAATTTGTTGAAATTATGCGGTAAACCTACATTCTAGAAGCCATCTAATGGAAAATATGATTGGGAGATCTGTGTAAATGTTGTTATCACAATTAACAACAATTCAAAATTTAGCCCGTTTACGAGGGAGTAATAGTTTCTTCTCTAGAAAAGTGTCACCATTCTATACCAAACAACCTATTAGTCTGTTAGCACACCAAGGTATTTTATCCTAGGTTATTAATTTTTTTTGACCAATGTAATAAATTAAAACCTTGGACAGCTGACTTCGAAGTCTCATATTTCATGAGGAGAGACATCAACGTTTTCAAAAATTACAACTCATGTATTAGTCACTCTGAAGTTCAAATAACTGATAGTTCATTCTTACCAGTAGTAGGAAGCGGATCAACTACACTGACAAATAATCTTCATCTCTACATAGTTTTTTGTGTTCTAAAGTTAAACTGCAATATACTTTCAATCAAAAAATGTACTTGTGACTTAAAATGTATGGCTAAGGTTTCTTCCAATTGTTTTGACAATTGATTTTTAAGCTGTGGATTCAGGGAAGGTGATTGATGGTGCCAAAATGCATGGTAGTCAATATTTGCTCGAAAAAAAAAATGATTGGTTGGCAAGACCATCCATCAAGTTGTATTTCTGAGCCAAGTTCAAATTTTGTCAATGTAGTTTGAGTTGAAAGTATTGTCACGTCATTGTCGTCTTGGCCGTAAAAAAAAAAAAAAGATATTTTCACATTTATTTATCACTAAAAAGTCCAATTTTTATCAATGTGAAACTTGTCAACTTGCAAAATATGTTATACATGCATACTCTAAACTGCAATACAAGCTATCATATCACTTTTCAGCAATTCACTGATATTTATGGACAATCACAAATAAATAATATAAATAAGGCACGATGGTTTGTGTCATTTATAGATGCTCACATAAGAACACGATGGACATTTTTTATGAATGAAAATTTTGAAATAACAGCCTTATTTTTTCCTTTTATTCCACGATTCTCAATCAATTTCAAAGAAAATTTTAATTTTTAAAATTAGTAATGCTAAGAAATATTTTAATTTCATCTTTAGTCCTTATCTTTCCAAGCTTGGTATTATTCATTTAAGTTTTTGTTTGGATACTTAATAAAATGAGGTCTCTTAAGGAAAAAACAGACACTTTGTTGATGTTGCCCTTGCCTTTATATTTTTTAATCATGCGCCAAAACTTTTTTTTTGGGTGGGTAACTCATCAATATGATGCTTAGTTGGGTTCTAAAATTTCAAATTTCTCATAATATTTTCATGTATCCGTTCTCTTTCTTTTGACTTAACATTGAAGATTTTTGGTTGTTTTATTTTTGTTCCCATCTATCAACAACACACTATACTTGATCCCAAGTCTCTCAAATGCACCTTTCTCAGTTATTCCTCCAATTAAAAATTGTGCAAATGCCACTCTCCAATAACTAGAAAATATAAAATTCCATATATGTCACATTCTTTGAGAAATAATCTTATTTTCCCAAATCTGAAATTAATGGGGATAATTCAATAGAATATCATATTTGTGATTTTTCTTAAGATAGCGGATTTTTTTTTCCTTAAACTGAATAAAAAAAAGTCCCTCAACCAACTTCATTTGAAGACTCAAAACTTATCACAGAAACAGTCCCAATAATCGCTACCCCATCTCAGCATAACACAAATGATCTTGAATTTTGTGTCTACACCCAAAGAAAGACAATGAGTATGTAGAGGACACTTTGAAGACTCACAACTATCACGAGCCAGGAAGTGTTTCATAATCATAATGGTATGGATCCTCTACTCTTGACTCTCTAACACCAATGTTTGATGACCTAATCAACCGATTGCACGCATGAAAGGTATCCAAGAGTGCATTAGTCATCTATTTGAAAGATATGTAATTTATGGTAAGTTGATATCATCTTACAAGACTTTTGTGACTAACTTTGATAGTATGTAGGTTCCCAAGTCAATCCAAGTGGCTCTAATGGTTTCAACATGTAAACATGGAAAAAAATAGTTGAGGAAGAAATTTGAGCCTTTGAAAAGAAGAACACATTAACAATTACAGAGTTATATCATGGAAAAAATCCTTTAGGATGCAAATGGATGTTCGCGATCAAATGTAAAAGAGATGGAAGTGTAGATAGATTCAAAGCTAAGATTTGTTGCTAAGTGCTTTTTGCAGACTTATGTGAGTGATTATTTGGAAACTAATAAACTATTTTAAACGTAGTACGATTTGAGTTTTACTTTCTCCTAAAGTAAATCAAGATTGGCTTTTAGACCAACTTGATGTCAAAAATGTCTTCTTGAATGATGATCTTGATGAAGAAGTTTACATGACTATACCTTGGAAAATAGGTCTAACAGCATGTTGATTTGCAAAGATATCCGTCTATCTCTTAAAATAATCTCCTTGTACTTGGTTTGACCGGCTTATCTAAACAGTGATTGCAAACAGATATTATCGGTTTCAAGCTGGTTATATGTTATTTGGTAAATGCAATCATAGAGTTAAAATTGTTATTTTCATAGTATATGTAAATGATATTATCTTGAAATGCGTTTCAAAGCAAATTATTAGACTAAAAATGATGCTTGTAATAGAATTTGAGATCAAGGACGTAGGGAATCTCTGATACTTTTTGGAAATTTAGGTGACTCGGTCTATTAAGAGAATTGTCATATCCTAAAGGAAGTATATCTTAGATATGTTAAGTGAAACTAACATGCTTGGGTATAAAGCTACTGACATATCCCAAAGGAAGTGCTCTTTCTTTCTGTTTATAGAGAATGTAACAAAACATCCCATTTTTATTCTCGGCTTGCTTTGAATGGGCCTTTTTTTTTGGGATACTCACACTTATTAGACCCATTTTTTTAGTGTGGTGGAAGACTATTCACACAACACTGTCTCTTTTGTGTAGCTTTATAGCATTTTTTTTGACCTTTTATTTTTATTAAAGCAAATTGCACACCTTTCAATAATAGATGTGAAGAAAGCAGTGCAGTTGATAAAGGAAGATGTAAAAAATTTGTGGGCCAGCTACTCTTCCTATCAAACACAAACATGATATTTGCATGCACAGGTAGTGTAGTAAGCCAACACATGAATAATTCAAATGAAGATCATTTGGAAGCAGTAAATAAAGTCCAAGATGACCTATGGATATGATACTTGTCATGAGATTTAAAAACTATGAGATTGAGATATACACAGATGCTAGATGTGTCGAAGGAATAATTGATAGGAAATCATTCACTGATATGGTTCATATATCTGGAGCAATCTCATCATGTGTAGAAGCAAAAAGCAAGCTGTTGTCTCTCAGAGTAGTGTAAAATCTTAATTGTATACGTTTTCACTAGGATTATGTGAGGGAGCATGGATTCAAAGCCTATTAAGAGAATTTATGGTTGAGATAAAAGTCACAATTAAGATGTTCAGTGATACTTAAACAACTCTTAGTACAACAAAAAATTTCACGCATCATGATGGAGACAAACACATTGAGATTGACCGACGCTTCGTCTCAGTAAAGATTAACATTATAAATGCTCAACTAAGCTATGTTCTTACATGACTTCATGTTGTTGATATTCTTACCAAAATGCTAAAAGGGGTGAGTTGTGATAAATTGAAGTTCAAGCTTGATTTATACAATATATGTAACCAAACTTACGAGGGAGTCTAAGAAAGCACCAATCCACAGATATAGAGCAGAGGAGAGCTTGTAGACTGGTTAGAGGGAGGATTCTGGTTACTTGTCCAACAACCACTTGTTGAGAGGCTATGGAGGCTTTAGTAGCGATCGAAGGTGGGCCTTCAGACTGGCTAAAGGGATTCCAACGACAGTAGGGATGATTTTGTTCGAACGGAGGCTGCAACTCATGAATATGAGAAAGATGAGCAAAGTGAAGAGGTCTTTATACGCTACGATCCTATGATTTGTCTTCTACAAATCAATCAAAGAGATGATACAAGCGACCAAAAGATTGAGAGCGGAGGACCTATAATGATTATGAGGTGTTTGTCTGAGCCACTGCGCAAGAACCAAATTGCTGGAGTATGATGAGAGTTGTGAGAGAAGAGAACAACCCCTGAAGCCACTGCCGTGAGATGAGAGTGCGTCTTGTGCGTGCACACTTTTGTTGCAAGGAACAGAAGGATGAATGCTGTTATTTCCCATGCAATCGAATTGGGGCTCTGATACTATGAAGAAATGTGGAGAAACTATATTCTCTTATTCCATCATATTTAAATTACAACTTTTTCTTTTATAATATAGGGATTGTCTAGGGCAAACAAAATAAAGGCTATTAGAACATATCAAATACAAAATAAACAATAAAGATAGACATAAAAGACATACAATATAATAAGAAGATAAAAAGAAATCTAACCGAAATGATAAACTCCCTCCAATAGCTTCCACAATTGATCCTGTGGGTCTCATATGACCGGTGGCCTAGGCCACCTAATATGGACAAAATTTCATATTTATAAATTATTTTGATAAGGTAAAAGAAAATCATAAATTAATTTTCATAAACTATAAATTAAATTATAATATTCTTAATTTAACTACATCTCTCAACTCGACTTCTTTCTTTGCAATATTTGTTGTCTTTATTCCAAAAATTTTCCTCACAAATCAAAACCCCGAGTATTACATCAAATTTAATTTCACTTTAGGGTATAAAAATTTACACAAATTTATATAAATTAGTATAAATTTATATGAAGTCCTTTTCTTGCTATGTTAATAATCTCTTTTTTCTCATTTAGGTTCGTATACTCTTATAGTTTCTATCCCTAATATTAATTGATAAAAAATAATTATTACTAATTAATAAAATTTAAACTGAATTTATCTTTTAATTAAATTAAAATTAAATCTAACCCTAAAATTTTATTTTCTTTTTTTCTCCGTTCGACGTCTGCACCACTAGTTTTAAGCACAACATGTTGCCTGCCTCATGTGTGCTTGTTGGATTCATCCCCATCATGCACAGGGCATTGCTCCTTATACTTGACGTTGTCTCCCACTCAGCATGTGATTCCCCCCTTGAGTGCCATGCTTAACGTCACTCTTCTCGTGTCACTAATCGTCGTTTGATCGGAGCTGCTCCTTTGACTTTTGCACATGAGATTGCTCGTCTCCCTCACGTTAACATACCGCGACTCCTGTCACTCGAAATCAAATTACTTGCTTGCTAGGGCTAATTCGTTCGTTCATGTCTCACTGATCTCTCCTTATTGACACAATTGCCACGTCGGTTCCTTCAAATTAACGTAGCTGGTTCAAAATGATATAAACATATAATTAATTAATTTTTATTTTTAGTTATTACAACAATAGATAATGAGCGGTCTCAAAGATTCTTAAAATGAAATGAGCATAGGTTTGCCTTACAATGATGATTGTTATTTAAGATTCAATGGAATGAAGCCTAGATGAAAATGGAAATGAAAATGAACTGGAGTAGAGGTATGCAATACCAAATTTGATGAACCACCCCTAACTTTTACAAAACAAAAGTTGCATGCAACTAAAGTGGCATAATCAAATGAAATGCGAGCAACTAAGAGAGCATTTGAGACAAGAGTACTTCACGACACAAGAAATGCTTGCAATGGTCGAAGTGGAACACCTTGGCTTTAAGAGCATCTAAGAAGAAAAGCGATTTCAATTGTTGAATCCAAAATTGTCTGGGAGACTTCTAAAGTATAAAGCTAAACAAGAGAGAGAGATGGAAAGTGGGAGGAAGAGAGTGCATAGAAATGACCCCATATTTATAGGCATTGGGGTACCGAGTGTAAAGTTACATTCTTAGCCCTGCTTTGATAGGGGTCACTACAGGGTATTTTAGGCATTTTTACATAAACAGGCTTACGGCTTGGCTATCTTATCGCTCGATCGTTGGATGCAAAGGACCTTGGCCTGACAAGGTTCGTCCGCCTGACATGCCGAGTAGGGGTTGCTAATAGAATTGATTATTGCCTATGATTTTTTAATTTTTGGTTTGGTTGCTTGAATCTACCGGTTAGCTACTGATGACCTTTGGTCATCCTTGAAATGTACAATTTGCATTATTAAAAAAGGGAGATTACAAAATACAAGAAAGAGAGAACCTAGCCCAATAAAATGTGGGTCAGGTCAAAATCAATAAAAAGGAAATATGAACTATCAACATTTCTATCACAAAAAGAAACATGTATAGATTTATTTGCACAAGTATGAGGAACAACATTTTTTTTCCTATCTATATATTGTAAAGGGATCTGTTTGAAGGAAGCAAGAAAAGAGAATTCTTTAACGTCAAGTGGTTGATTCTTCCAAGTGTTGGCAAGTAACATTTGTTGCAAGGTATCACTCTCAGTGATAACACCTTTAACTTTATATATCAATGGTTCCACATAGTTCTTGACCGATAAGATCCCAAGTTGTACATGTGAGTTGTCCAAATTTTCCACAGGGCGACCCGCCACCAACAAAATGTTGCCTTTCTAGTCCCTAATAACTGCACCATCACCCCCCTGTAGGAGGGAAGAAGTGCCCCATCAACATTAAACTTGACCTAACTTAGGGGTGGGTGCCAAAAAGGTGTTTGGTCATCCCAACTTGATTTGGTTGGCTGGGATCTGATGATCGAGTGCTTTGGTTTGGCTATTCAATCTTCCCCCTATATAGAAGACTCCTGTCACAAGGATGAAACTATACTGTCGAGCAAAGAGTGAATCACGGTGATCTGACATGCAGCTCACTCCTTTAACAAAAGATTCGTTGGGGACCTTGTGAAAGCTTTCAAGCTAAAACCTTTTGCTTTATGATGTAGAGCCTCGGTGAATATTGTGAGACGTCTGACCAGAGTATCTTTCCGGTTATGTAGGTCTGGGCCATTGGTTCGGACGACATGTGTCCGACCGACATTGGGTCCAAATCAACGAGACTTTGTCCTGGGTTAATGATGTCCTTTAATCCTACATTGAATGGTTTTTTGATCTTTCACCAATGGCCTTCTTGACTTTATCATTTTATCCTTTAGTCCATTGATTTCTTTTACTTTCGTCCTGATACATTTTTTATGTACATATTTAGTTTCTCGATTCATTTGCTTCTTGAAAGTTGTGTTGCGATAATAACAAGGGAATTTAGTGGAAAATGTTAATTCATTTATATCATAATCAACACATTTAATAATTGAACTCTCTGGATTTTCGTTTGTGGCATCTATATATAGGTCATGTTTGACTCCTTTCGTGTTTGCATTTGCTCTCCAGTTTTTCCCGTCAGTCGGTCAACCACTTGAGCATTTCCATTGCTAGCGGCAATGGAACTGTAGGGGATCACATTACGAAGGAGTTGATGAAGAAAGCCTTCAGGTTATCCCCTTCAAAGATGCGCTCTGAGGAGTCTATGGAGAAGAAGAGGTCTTTAGGAGTGAGCTGGCTTGAAGGTGAGAAAAAGTTTGCTGGTTCAAAGAGTCCTGAATGTGGGAGCCAATAGAAAGGCAAGTGGGTGAAGAAGTTGGAAGAGGGAAGCCCACCGAAGGTTGAGAGGATGTCCAGAGGAATTTAAGAAGCTCAAAGTTGGAAAGCGGATTAAGCAGGTTGCCTACAAGAGGACATGGGTGGAAGACCAGACGGACGAAACTAAGTCGTTCGATTCGACTCCTCTCATTCGTCAGAAGGAAGGGATGCGCAAGTTGGGTGGCCTTACATTTTGCACCTCCGGAGGAAATCTGGCTCCTGGTTACAGTGAAGGAGAGACGGTTGATCGCCTACGAAATCTTTGAGAATACTTGAAAATGGCTACCGATTGGTGGCGGAGGTCGACGATTCATTGGTCTGTTGCATGGAAGAGACGGTCGACTCTTTCGCTCGGGAAATAAAGATGCAGTGAGAGGCTGGAATAAGAGTGTTGCTGGAAGAGCTAGCAGCTTTTAAACAATAACATTCGACAGACTTGGCGGCCCCTATATCGGACCACGCGGTCGAGATGGCAGTTATCCGAGCGGAGTTGGCGAATGTCTAGGAGACCTGCTTTGTCATCTAGGTTCAAGCTACGTAGTTTAGAAAGGTCAAGTATTGTATCAAAAGATACTTTGTCATCCAGGTCCGAAGTGACCGAAGAACCTCCTGTAAAATATTTTTTATCTAAATAAAATTTTGAATTTTAATATTTGCTAAAAAAATCTTATTTGTGATTATTTTCCTCGAATATAATGCCAATGTGATGCGGGTTCCCTGGATCAAGGTACAGCTCCCGCGTCATTTCAACTTCCATTGGTACCCTATGTATAGGACCTGAGGGTTAGATTGTTTTTGCACTTTTAATTTTTTCTTTCCTTTCCTTCTGTTATTTTTCTTTGCTTGCCTTCCTTTGCTTGAATGACATCCAAGTATTCTTCGCAACCCTTTGGGAAGTTCAAGGCAAAAGGTCTGCCTTAACTTCGGGTGACACGTCCCTCATCCAACTCACTTGTGTTTTTGACAAGGACATCGAGCTCGCGACTGTAGGGCCAAATGATTGACCGATAGATGATTGTGCGAATGAATTGGCCTTTTACCTGGTCAATTCCAGTAGGATCTTCAGCTGCCCTTGTCTCGTGAGGTTCGATCGATTATGAGTCATTACTGCGTGATTCCGACACATAAAACTAAACTCGATTGTGGCCATTATTTCTTTTGTCGTTTAATGCCAACAATGGGCGATTCCATGGTTCCAGGAGTTGATCTTCCACATGTTCTCTTTCTGAGTAGAGCCAGACGACTGTGTTTCTCGAGCCGACCCAAAAATTTTATTTGATTGGCCTGAAAAATAAGATCAAGGACTGGAAGTACCACTTCCTTCTTTGGTATGCCATGGATTGGGGCACCTAGATCCATTTGACTGGAGGGCCATACAAAAAGGAAGCTAGAAGTCCGTGCCGTCTAGGATCAGAAGGTTAGCCTCGAAAGTGGAAGAAAAACATCAATCTATCCTTCAGTATACCGATGGGAGTATAGTTAACAAGGTGTAGAACGCGAAAAGGTTTTGAGCAAATGACTGTTGACCTCTGGGCAACACCGGGCACTCGGGAGGAAAAACGACGGATTGAGATTTCTATCCAGAATTCTAAGAAGAAGCTGAGGAAGAAGGCCAATCACTCTAAAGCCACCAAGGTGGCGAGAGAAGAGAAGGAAGAAGAGACGGTCGATCCGACTAAAATTGCACTCTTAGATTCAGATTATATTTACTTTGTTTCTGAAACAACAGTTGTTATCCAAAGAGTCTCAACTAGGGAATTAATATTGATCGAGCCTAAACCCGCTTTGAGGGGTGTAGGTCGTTTCGGTTGACCATGAGAGGAGTCCCCTAAGTCTCCAAGCTTTTTGACGCCCGATGCCGAGGAAGAACCTTTGGGAGAAGAAATGGAAAAAGAGGAGGCGTCCCCTCGGTCAGCCACTAGTAGCCTCATTAACTATTTAGCTAGGGGCGAGGCTAGTCGAGTTTTCCCAATGATTGAGGTTGAGTCCGATTCAGAGTCCTCACTTGCTGCTTCCGGAGAAGGGGCTCGTTGTCAGGAAAAAGCTAGTGGAGTCCAAGGTTGAGGCCGAGCCGACAGCTTTCAAGGCAATCTGACGCTGGACTCAGACACTTTAGTTCCCTCATCCCGTAGAAAGAAACAGAAGAGGACATCACACGAGTGGAATCTGATGAAAAAAGATCGACTGAAGTTGTTTGTAACCAGAAATTCCAAGTTCTTACTGATAGATATAAAGTAGGATTGGTTCAGAAAGGGCCCTAGTGTCGACTCATACACTTCTACCCTCACTGAGATTCTATGGTCCGAGTGTTTTGAAGAACATCTAGAAGATTGCAGCAGTCACGAGCTTTCGTATGGCCGATCGATATTGGCTACTTGGTATGGCTTCCACATATTATCTTGCGTCCCTCTACTAACAAGGGCGAAAATGTTTGATTTCGAGAAGAAGGCCTAAGCTATCAAGGCTCGAGCAAAAGCGGGAGAGAGATGGGCAACCGCAGTTGAGCCATGGTTGGAGGAAGTTGGAGTGCTTGACGGACCGATCTGACGAAGATGATAGCCACAGTGAAGACAATGGAGGAGTCCTCCGATGATGAGGCAATGTTCCTCTTGCTGGGTTCCAAGTTGGCAATAGATCATTTCATCTGTGTAGGAATGATCATCCCTAAATATGGTGACCTTGGTCAAATTTTCTAATTTCTTTTCAATGCCTACTACGACGACACTTTGGACTAACGAGTCTGTGGGGGAGCGTGTGGCGGACGTTAGTTCGTTCAACAACCTATGCTGCTTGGGGGGTTCCTATGCTTGATTTTTTTTTTGTTTTTCTTGCTTGTAACAAAAAATGCATAAACAAAATTTTTTTGTGAAGGAAGCTCCTATGATCGATTGATTCCAAATGAGATGTAATGCGGCCTTCAACTGTTTTTTACCTTTATCATGAGCTACATTTATTATGTTTTCTTACCGACTTAATACTTAAGTCATGTCTATGATTTTTGTTCGTTCGTTCCCCATGGAGTCTTTGTTGTTGATTTTGATGAGCTTACCGTTAGATCGAAGTCTTACTCCCAACCCTTCTTGTTTGCTCGGCTGGATCATTTCCTCAGAATGTGATAACTTTCAAGGATTGTCTCTGGGGTGATTTCCTCTGTAGCATTTTGGGGAGCTTTTCGTTGTTGGGCAAGGAATCGTCACCCTGGCTTGAGGTTGAATCGGGCCCAACAAGTTTAGCATAAGAATGTTCGGTCTAATAGGAGGCTAGACTGGCCCCTCCTCCCACTTATCATTGGGCAGGAATTATTCTTCCATTCCTGTTTTCGTTTTTCTTCTACTCTTCTATTTATATTTGTTTTTATGTCTAAGGGTTGACCTTATGTTATTTTCTAATTTCAGTTTGTGAGGACAGCCACCGACGTCCTATTTTCCCCTTGAGGGTTGTATCTGATGATTAATGTAGTGCTCTGGTTGTATCCCTCTCCTCGGTGGTGATTTATGTCCTCCAATGTCCACCCCCACCTCTCCTTGTTGCATGCTGGTTTTCCCTGCACCCCTAATGTTCCCAGCCACTAACATGCAGGAGTTTCCTCGGCAGCCAACAGCTTTTTGCCAATCCCAGTTGCCTCTCCCTCTGCCTCCGCCTGTAGCCCCACTTCTCCCCTTCGTAGAATATCGCCAACCTACCATTGACCTTCTACCATAAGCCATCACTTCTGTCGTATTTCCCCTTATCTCTAATTCTTCTTAGTGTAATTTCCCACTCAGCCCATTCCTAGCACTGTGCTCCTTCCCTAGCTGCCTCCAACCCACTTTACAGCCCGTGCCACCCTTTCCCTGCTAAATACCCTTGTTGTCTTGTTTTCCAAGCTTGTTGTCCAGCCTCCCAACTTGTGTCCAACCTTCCAAACTGTTGTCCAACCTCCCAAACATGTTGTCTAACCTCCCGATACCTGCTGTCCAGCCTTCCCGCCATCCACCCACACTTCCCCAACCTTCTAAACTACCCTATAGCCATCAATGCTTCCCCTTTCCCCCTTGCCACCTTGTCGACACCCCCACTGCCTTCGGATCTTTTGTTCCCATTATAGCCTGAGATTGCATTGTTATTGTATTTTCCATTTTCTTTTGTGCTCTGTTGTAACCTTAATTTAGTGCTAATAAAAGTTTACTTTCATTGTCGCTGATTTCCTAGGAGTTCTGTATCAAATCACCTTTGAGGATTCATCCGATTAGACGACTTGCCTCGCTGTCGTTTTCTTGTGTTAATGCTCGACTTACGTATTATCTGTCACACCCTAACTTGCCCCCCCTTTAAGGGTCAAATGAGTTGTGAAAGAGGCGGACGATCTGGTTAGATTAACTCTCCCCAATCTTCGTTCTAACTTGCATAAACAAGACCCATTAGATGATGAACTAGTTTAACTAGATCACTGCAAACATAAATTTTACATTATATTTTATAATTTATTCATATTCATATATACTCAGAAGCATGAAAATCATATCAAAATATTGGGTTTTATCATAAACTTAGGGTTCCATTAAATTTGGTTCATAATATGCATTAACCCAAAAAATGCATTAAATATCACCACATGCCACAAACGGGTTTTTTGACTTAACTCACCCTTTCTCCGAACTGCCTAATCTGCTTTCCTTTTATTCTTATCACTTCAAACCTTTCTTCCTCTAGCTAGTTTTGTGTTATTTGTCTTTACGGAAGCTTGCAAACCAAGCTCGATGCTTTCAACATAAGATTGGCGCCTGTTAAGGCCACTGGAAACGAACATTTTTACAAATATGAGGCAAACGTTAAAATAGAAACAAGCGGAAGGAAATGAATGTTTAGAATAGTTTGAAAGAAGGTTTCATACTTCCAGAAATTTTTCCGAAATCTCTTATCGTGAGCCGCAGCTCCTAGGTTGTTCCCCGCTCTCTTTTTGTTTGCGGCTTGCTCCCAGGTTGTCGCTCGCTCTCTCCTGTTTATGGGAGAGGGGAGTGGGACGTGACACTTAAGGTAAACTCCTCTCCATCTAAGCCATTCAATCAAATCCAAGGATTAAGAAATACGAAGGGAAGTTCAGTGGCTATAATTTGTGTACGGGATATTAATCAAGGAATTAATGATTTAATTAATCTTAATTAAACTTAATTAACTCAATATCTTATCAATTTATATCTCCCACTCAATTCATAATTAATATTTTGTGCTTTGCATAGAATTGAATCACATGACATGTAGAATTTTATAAAAATAATTTGATTGGAATCTAAGGGGTGTAAAATTTTGGGTACTTTAAAATTTAGCCGAAGTCTTAGCTTATTCTAAAATTTTTGGGCGTTATTGCTCTTACCTCATAAAAATTTCTTTATCAAATTTTTTGACTTTACTTAAAAGAAGAGGGATATTTTTGTGGCATTTCATCATTTTTTTCCCACGTGACTTTTTTTTTAGGCCCGTGCTTCCACTATTTCTTGACAAATGAAATTTTTCTGTTTTAGCTTCTTAACATCAATGCCTATATTTCTTGCTGGCTTTTCAATATAAGTTATTTTTTCTTCATGTCAGTATCTTCATGTGAAATCCTCTGCTATAAATTTGAAACCCGTTTTTTCAGCATTGAAATGCGAAACACGTCTTGAATATTTGACATACCAGCAGTTAACGCTAGCCTATAAACAAAAGGACCAATTCTTTCCAGAATTTTAAAAGGATGGATGTATCTGAAACTTAACTTGCTTCCTTGACCAAATATGGTTGTATCTTAATTTGCCTAACTTGTAAACATACAAAATCTCCAAGTTCAAATTTTATTGCTTTGTGCTTTGGGTCATAATTTGATTTAACTGCTGGCTGTAGACATACCAAATCTGGCTGTAGACTTAACTGCTGGTATGTCAAAAGCGGAATGAATATATTTGTGATAGGGTTGGTGTAGCTCCTGTGACCGACAATATTAGAGAAAGTCATCTTAGATGGTTTGGTCTTATTAAACGTCGATCATTAGATGATCCGATTAGGAGAGTGGATGTTTTAGATTCGATTTATGTTAAGAAAGGCAGAGGTAAACCTAGGAAGACTTGGGCTTATTGTATTAAAAATGATCTTAATTTATTAGAACTAAATGAAAATTTGACACTAAATAGGACGCAATGGAGAAAAAGGATTCATGTAGCCGACCCCACGTAGTGGGATTAAGGCTTTGTTGTTGTTGTACTTTGGGTCATAATATTTCTACTATTGATTCTTTGCATCTTTCAATCTGTCTCTGATTAATCCAATTTTTTCTATAGCTTCATTAATTAATTCCGTATTTAACATTTGACGTTTACCCACTTGACCCAACTTAATGGAGTTATGCATTTCCTGCCATACATTGTTTCATGAGGAGCCTTTTTGATATTGGGTTGATAACTATTTCTTTAGACAACCTCGATCATTGGAACACAACATTCCCAGCTGCCTACAAAGTCGTGAAAACATAGTCGCAACAAATCTTCTAATACCTAAATTTATCTATCTGATTGTCCATTAGCAGCGACTTTATATATGCTTAAAAATACAAGTATTTAATATTGTTGCTGTAAGATTAAATTCCTTAGCAACGACACCAAAAACTTAATAACGGTTATAGATTCGATAAAGATGTATATATAAAATATTCAATAATGGTAAATTCACACTTATCAACGCAAGTATACGTATCGCTCAAGTAATATAATGTTCTAATGAAGTCCTAGATATCGATCCCATAGGGAGTAATATTAGAACTACGAACTAAAATTTTAGAAAAATAATACTTAATCACAACAATAGAATTCAAATTATTTATCTATCACTAATAAACAATTGAAATAAATATGTAATTGTAATAACTCTTAAATAACTAATTATACTAATAAATTTTTCAATGTGATATTCAATATATAAGAAAACATCATTCTCATTGTCAAGAAATTATAGTGAATGGATAAAGTGAATCAATTCAAATTGTATTGTGTCAAAGAGGAGCATACCTATTCTTTACTTTTTGGTCCAGACATAAAGAACATTTACTAATCCTATGCTTGTTTACTGAATCTGCGGCTAGGCTGGGAGGATACCGACTATCACTTCGGAGCTCCCACGTTCCCCTCGTCTGAGGGCTAACATCTACACTTCAACACCCAAACGATATGATCAAATTGGGGATTTTTAGTCTGTCACTCTAAAATCTTCAATTTTAAGCCCGATAATTGTGTTTCCCTATTTATTTGCACTGAATTTTCAAGGGCTTTGACCTCCATGAATCTTGGATATAATCTTCATTTTAGTTGTAAAAGTCAACATATTTTATTAAATCAATTGGCCAGATTAAAAATAAATTAAGATCAAAGTGAAAAGATCATCACAACATCTTTAACATTTTCATGCTCAACTAATTTAAATCACCATTTCACAAATCTCAAGAAAAGGAGAAAGACAGAGAAAACTACTTAAAACTCATGTGGAAGACAACAAAACTCGGAATTCATATATAAAAGCAAAGTCATACAAACTACAACAAGTAAATAACATTTATGTCTAATTCTTCCCCAAGCAAACTCCTGAAAGTTCCTCTAAATCTCTTCCTTTCTTTACAACACACATAATTCCTCTTCGAAGCGGCAAGGAGGAAGAAATCTCTCACTTCCCTCAACTATTACAATCTCTCAAAGAATTCCTCGCAATTAGACTCTCTACACACTACTGGAACTCTTAGACTCTGTTCAAACCTTCCAACTCCTTGAACTCTTTCTGAGTCTCTCCTCTAATTTTGGCCCAAATCTTTTTTTAAGGATGTAGAAGAGTTTTCCCAAGAGTTACCTAAGCATCATTCCAAAATTCATTCTCATCCAATGCACCTTTGGACATAACTGCCGATCTCGCCGTCGGCGGCCTTGAGGGCACCTTTGGCGGGCCTTCTACATTATTAAATCTGGAGTCTCGGGAAATTCTCATCGTCGACGTCGTTGGGCTCGCCGCCAGCGCCCTAGTTCAAATCTTCACATTTTGGTATTTTTTGCTCCAAATTTGCTCTTTTTTGCATATTTTTGCTCTAATGACTCTAATTTATTATTTCTGCAACAAAACATCAAAAATATCTTTCTTTAAACTGCAATATCATAAAAAATAGTATAAAATAGGTATGTAAATCTCAACATATTTTCCTTTGGTCAAAGTCCCCCAAACTAAACTATTACTTGTCCTTAAGTAATTTTAGTACTATATAAAAGTTATGATCTATTGCAGTAAAGTTTTAATTCAGAAATACTATATATTTGATTTAAATAAATATCATAGTGAGATTTTCAGAAAAAAATCAAGTAATTGAATTAACTCTACTAGTAAAAGTTCATGAGAACTCTACTAGTAAAAGATCTAATTCCTTAAATATAAGTTCAGGAATGTAATTAAGTTTTCCCTTTAGGTAGGTCCAGTGAAGCCAATTTTTTATTAGGCATATCCTCAAGCTTCTCCTCACTTCCATAATTTTTTTCTTTTCTTTTCAGGGATTATTTTCAATCCTTTCTTTTTCCTTTTTAAGTAAGGATTATTATATCTGGATAGCCTTTAATGATTTTGAACTTCACTTTTCTTTCCCTAATTTTGAACTCAAAGCATTTCTTTACCTTATAAATATTTCATAGTTTTTACATCATTGAGCCACAATCTTTTCTTCTCAAATGAATTTCTAGATTCTTAATACTTCAAAATATAGTTTCCTTTACTTTAAATAGTTAACTATAGTTTTATTCTCTTATACTAAATATCTTTATCTACCAAAATTAATATTCATTACAAAAAAATTCATTTAAATCTACCATAATATTTAAATAGCTATAAAATATAATTATCTCAATTAAATTCACTATATAAAATCATATTAATAATTTTTGAAAATATTTAAATTGAGAACATCTAATCGTTAATCTTTTTTTTTACCTCCCCAAACTTAAATTTTTCAATGTGAAATGATATAGTTGGAAAGAAAAATTTTAAATATAAATCATACCTCAGTATTTTAGGCATTTTTATCATTCTAAATTTTTTGCAGTCCTCAAAATTTCTACTTAACCTGGTCTGTAACATTATGAGCTTTTTATACATATAAATCATTAGAGAATTTGCTGGGTAATAAAATTTTGAAATAAGTACAAAACTAAACTTTTTTCAAACACAATATTTCACTAACACATCCACAATACTAAACAAAACAATTACAATTAAAATGCAAAATTGAAAATCACATTACAATTTAACAAATTTCAACTACCACACCAAACAATTATATCAAAAATTAAAAACTATCCAATTACAACATAACAATAAAAAAACAAACACACAAACATCCGTTTCTATTACAAAAATTACAAAAAATAAAAGTAAAAGTACAAGTACATCAACTACTATCAAATGTCAAAATCTCAAACTATGTCTTCGTCTCCTTGGTCAGCGGGTGGATTGGGCTGATACTGAGTATATCGGTGGCATTCAGGAAGAGTAACATCAGACTCATCTCTATAGTGTCAGGCCTGAGCTTCGTAGTAAGCTATGTCAAAATCTGAATGTCTTTATAGGTACTCACTATCATAATCATGTCTACGTTCTAAACCTCAAATCCTTTCATTTATTAGCTCTATACTCTTTCGCTGCAATGTCAACTCATTCATTAAATCAGTCAGGGTAGGGGAACTAGAAGGTGGAAGGTCATAACTAATAAAGAGGATATCTCTACTAGTAGAAGGTTCTTGACTTCTACTCCCAGTTCTCCATTTTTCGTGGGATACATGTCTTCAAATTAGCTTTACTAATGGGTTTCATAGGGTAATCCCATTCCTCATCATCTTCAGCTTCCACTCTAGAAAGTTGTCAAAGTGCATAAATGAGGTCAGGATGTCCTAGACCACCACTTGTTTCACTCATTGTCGTGGTCATTATATTTTTAAAATTGATACCACCACTTGTTTTACTCATTGTCGTGGTCAATATATTCTTAAAAATGATTCTCCTCACATTTATATTTCTATTATTCTGAATACAGAAAATCAGAATAGCTCTATCTCTTCTTACCTCACTATGGTAACAGAGTAGAGGAAATAAAATAGTGTCATGCTTTAGATGTGACATTCAACATGGAAGCAAAAAAATTTACTCGTTCTCGTTGCTTTATTTCAATGTTCTTTTCCCATCAGTGAGAAAGTTGATAATATCATTCAGCGGGGCCTCCATCGTACTGAATGTTTCATAATGACAGCTATAAGAGTCTGGGACTTCATAAAAGGAATTAATGCGGACAACACTAAATTCAACAGAAAATCCCCGCACTTGAACGATTCCGTCCTCATAATAGAACACGTTGGCATAAAACTCTTTTAGAATATTTGCAGCAGCCTTATTAGTGGTGTAACATAAGTTTTCCCACCTCCGCTCGGTAGTAACTCGTTCAATTTCTCCTCCCGGACTCTCAAAAACTCGATCTTGTACATTTCTTTCCTTCAAACACTGAAGTAAACCTCGATTGAGCCTTCACATTGACGAAGCGAGACTCGTCTAACTCAAGTCGTCCTTTTTGTCGTGGAGTCATTTCAATCTAATCAAAATTATAAAAAAATTCTGAAATATACTTCAAATATGCAAATAATGGCTTCCAAGAGTGATTCTAAGAGTTCCAAACTAAATTCCATGAATTTTTTCCCAATATTTTATTCACATTCTCAAATTTTTCGGATCTCCTCAATGTGGAAGAAATTCATGGTGAAAATCAATTTTTTTAGTTTGGAGTGAAGCTCTTACCAAGAGATAATTAAATTCAGTGTCTAAATGCTTGAAATCACCCCTAAATCCAAGATCTCTCAAGCTCTAGGTCGAACATTGTGTTTTTAAGAGGAAGGGGATGATGAATAGTGGCGGTTGACTGGTCAAAATCGCGGTTAAAGATGGTTTTTCGGGATCTCGCCGTCGACGGGGTCTTTGGCGCCGTCAGCGAGCTCTATAGAATTAATATCCTAAGTCTCGGGAAAAGTTCGTCGTCGGCGGTGTCAAGGGCGCCGTCGGCGAGCTCTATTGAATTGGTTCAATTTCTGGATTTTTGCAATTTCGATCAATTTCAAGCCTCAACGACATCCATTCAATCATTATAGACATAATTTTAAGTGATTAAATGATGTACTAAGACAAATAAACTTTCACAACACAAAACTTCATAATTATATATAAATTCCAAGGGTTACAGTGTACGTTACCCAACACACTTAAGTTTGATATTTTCTCAACCTTAATACATCAATTAAGCATCGCAATCTAAGCCAAAACACTCAAAACACTGAAAATAAACATCATATTCTTAGTCTCAACTATACAGAGATTTAAAAGCAAAATTTTAAAGCAAAACAAACATTAACTTCAAACCAAATTACACACATAGACAAACATGTAGCAATGTAAATCTATTATTTTTCAGATTCAGTGTTAGATTCTCCTCTGAGATCACCCATTGATTGCACATGAACGAAGATGTTATAGAGAGGTCGGTATGGTAATTCTTCAGTAGAGTCATCTTCTATCAATTTCATCCTTCTCATCAGCCGTATCAAATTGTCTTCGATATGTCCAGTGTGAGAAACATGTTCTTTCATCCTCTAGTCTAGATGATCGAAGAAATCAGAGATATTATTAATTGCATTCATAACATTTTGTATCTCCAATTTCTTGATTCTGAGCAGGATTACTAGTGTCTTGTCCGGAACTAAAGGTTAAATAGACAGTGAATTCTGAGGCGATTGATCCAACCATAATAGTCATATCATTTTCATCTTCATTGGCTGAGAATCTCTCAGTTGGGTCCAAAAGCATCGAAGGTAGAAGTACATTTTCCCAATTTTCATAAGATACATAGAACTGACTGCAAAGTAAGAAAATTGTAGAAGGATGTCCAAACTCATAAGTTGATCTATGAACGATCAAGGCTCAAAACAGACTTCACAATTATAGATCCAATATCGATCGACAGTCCCATTTGGATGCAGTAATTCAGAATAACACTTTCCTTAGAAACTTTACCGATCCTCATCGTCAGTAACAGTTTTGCAGAAATGAAGAAGTGTCAGTGTTTAGAAACGAGATTTAGAAGTGTCGCAGAAAAACTAACATATCCGTTCTCTCATTTCCCAGTCTTCAGTTTCGTCCGTTAAATATTGGTAAATTTCATTCGTCTGGTTTCTTGTTGGGACGAAATTGGAATAATGACAGACAGGAATGTTCTCGATCATATATAATTCATTGATCCGGGCAAGAGTAAAAATTATCCATCTATCTCGCACATAGACGACTCCCTGGTTGATTCCATGCAAATTAACATAAAATTCCTTCATCACAGGAACAACTACGGCGGCAGTAATGTAGCACAGCACTTCCCATCTTCACCGCACCATCATCTCTTCAATTGCCGTCGATGGATTATTCAATACTTGATTTACGAATCATCGTTTCTTGATTAATATTTTCTTTGCTAGTACCTTGTTGAAGATTCGTTGCACCTCCGCACTAATGAATTTTCTCCGGTTGAATTCTATGGTCCATAGGGATGAATTTGGTGGAGTTTCACTTCGTTCTTCGGGGAAATATGAAATTAGGAATCGAATTTGGAAGTTTAAAAGGAGTAAATCCCGCCTAAAACCGCCCATTCAAACTCCAGAAACCGCCATCCCGTCGGTCTCGCCGTTGGCGGCATCGAGGGCGCCGTCAGCGAGCCCTTAGAATTTAATTGCCTGGACTCGAGAAAAACCCGCTGTCGGCGGCGTCGATGGCGTCATCAGCGCCTAAGGTAAAAATTGCACAGTTTCGCTCTGGTCCAAATGCGTTCCATTTTTTCTCTATGGATCCAATTTTTATGATGATTCAAGGGTAAATAAGAGTAGTAGAGTTTAATACTACCACAAACTAACGATTATTTTAAATAAAAACTACTATAATCGCACTAAAAATAAAGATACTATGGGTTGCCTCTCATAAAGCATATGGTTTAACATCGTCAGCCCGACCTATTCAGGTATTATTCAGGTTGACTGATCATTAAAACCTCTTTAAAATTTGGTGTTTTACCCTTAAAATACGGTTTTAATTTGTGTTCATTTACTTTAAATCTATCTTCAGTCTTTTGATCTTCAATTTCAACATCTTCGTAAGTATAAACTTAAGTCACGGTAAAGGGTCCTAACCAACGTGACTTCAATTTTTCAGGGAATAACTTCAGCCTTGTATTGTAAAGCAAAACTTCTTGTCCTGGTTCAAAGTTCTTCTAGTTAAACTTTCGATCATGCCATAACTTTAGTTTCTCCTTATTAATTTTGTTGTTATCATAAGATTCATTTTTTAATTCTTCCAATTCATTCAATTGTAATAATCTCTTCTTACCAGCATCTTTCAAATTATAATTGAATTCTTTAATTGCCCAATATGCTTAATGCTCTAATTCTGCTGGTAAGTGACAAGTCTTTCCAAAAATCAGTTTGTAAGGAGTCATTCCAATAGGAGTTTTATAAACAGTCCTGTAAGCCCATAATGCGGTGTCCAGTCTAGTGGACCATTGTACTCTATTAACGTTTACAGTCTTCTCAAATATTTGTTTAATCTCTCTATTTCAGCTAACCCACTGGTTTGAGGGTGATAGGCAGTAGAGATTCTATGAATAATATTAAACTTTTCTGCCAATCTTTGAATGTATTTATTCCTAAAATGGGATCCTCCGTCAGTGATAATCATTCTTGGCATTCTGTATCTAGTGAAAATAATTTTCATTAAAAAACTTGAAACACTTTTAGCGTCACAACGAGGTAAAGTTTTTGCTTCAATCCACTTTGAAACATTGTCTACTGCAATTAATATATATAAGTTCCCAAATGAAGAAATAAATGGTCCTATGAAATCTAATCCTCAAACATCAAAGATCTCAACTTCTAACATGAAATTCAGAGGCATTTAATTTCTTCTAGATTTATTGCCTACTCGTTGACAACGATCACAAGTTTTTATGTATCTATAAACATCTCTAAAGATAGTAGGCCAATAAAATCGAGCTTGTAAAATTTTATAAGCAATTTTATCAATCCCAAAATGTCTTCCAAATTCAGAATCATGACATTTCTGAATGATTATATCAGTTTCTTCATAAGGTACACATCTTCTCATAATAAGATCCTTACATTGTTTATATGAATAAGACTCATCCCAAAAATATGTTTTCGTATCATGAATGAATTTTTTTTGTCGTTGCAATGTTAGCATAGGTGGCAAAATATCACTTACAATATAATTAACAATATCAGCATACCATGATATTTTCCACTCATTAATATTATAAAGTTGTTCATCAGGGAAACTGTCTGTAATTTCATTGTCGGTGTCAGATAATTCATGATTTTCTAGTCTCGACAAATGATAAGCAATTTGATTATCAGTTCCCTTTCTATCAATAACCACAAGATCAAATTCTTACATCAAAAGTATCAATCTAATTAACATTGGTTTGACATCCTTCTTTTGTATTAGATATTTAATAGCAGAGTGATCAGTGTGCACAACACATTTAATCTCAATTAAATAAGATCTAAATTTGTCTAAAGCATACACAACAATCAGTAATTCTTTTTCAGTAACAATATAATTAATTTGAGCATCATTAAGAGTTTTACTAGCGTAGTATATAACTTTAATAATCTTTTCGTACCTTTCTCTAAGAATAGTTCCAATAGCATAATCACTAGCATCATACATCAGTTCAAATGGTTTCTCCCAATTAGGTGAAACTATAATAGGGGTTGTGATTAATTTTTTTTGATGACTCAAAGACATTTAAACAGTTTTCAGTAAATTCAATTTTCTTGTCCTTTTCTAAAAGTTGGCATAGAGGTTTAGTAATTTTTTAAAAATCTTTAATAAAACGCCTGTAAAATCCAACATGTCCAAAAAACTCCTAATCTCTCTTACATTAGTAGGTGTTAGTTCAGATATAACTTGAATTTTTGCAGGGTCTGCTTTCATACCATTTTCCGAAATTTTATGCCTTAACACAATTTCTTATGCAACCATGAATTGACATTTCTCCCAATTTAGAACTAAATTAGTTCTTTTGCATAACTCCAAAATTTTTTCAAGATAATTTAAGCATGCGTCAAATGATGTTCCAAATACAGAGAAATTATCCATAAATACTTCCAATCCATCATCGATTAACTTACTAAATATAGACATCATACATCTCTGGAATATTGCAGGTGCAGTACATAATTCGAAAGACATTCTTCGAAAAGCAAAAGTTCCAAAAGGACTAGTAAATGTTGTCTTTTCTTGATCCTCATAAGCAAATAGGAATTTGATGGTAACCAGTATATCCATCTAAAAAATAAAAATATTTGTGTCTAGCAAGTCTATCTAATATTTGGTCTAAAAATGGTAAAGGAAAGTGATCTTTCCTAGTGGCAGTGTTTAATTTTCTATAAACAATGCAAATACACCACCCAATAACTTGTTTGATATGTATTAACTCATTATTCTCTTTTGTTTCAACAATCACTCCTTTCTTAGGAACACAATGAATTGGACTTACCGAAACATTGTCTGAAATAGGATATATAATTTCAGTGTCTAACCATTTCAAAATTTCCTTCTTAACTACTTCTTTCATCATTGGATTTAATCTCCTTTGTGGATCAACTTTTGGTTTATATTGTTCATCTAGTATAATTTTATGCATACAGATCGAATGACTGCTTCCTTTAATATCAGCTAAGGTCCAACCAAAAGTTTTCTTATATCTTTTTAATGTATCCAAAAGTCTTTGCTCTTACAAGTCATTTAATTCTGAATATATAATAACAGGTAGTGTGGATGAGTCTCCCAGCAACACATACTTCAAGTGGTTAGGCAATATTTTCAACTCAAGTTCAGGTAGTTTTGTAATTGACGGAACTAGATTTTTATCAGCATTTTCTGTAATATCCAGCATCTCAAATCTTTCTTGAATATAATCTGATTCTTCATTTTCTATTTCGTCCAAAATAACTTCATCACTATCTTCAAATTGTTTTTTCTCTTCAAAATATTTTTTAAAATGTTCATTCAATAGATGTTCACTAATTTCCATGCAAAAACATTTATTATCTCTTTCAACAGCAGGGTATTTCATTGATTTCGCAATGTTAAAAGTCACTTCTTGATTGTTAACTCTCATAGTTAATTCTCATTTTTTAATATCTATCATAGTTTTTCCAATAGTTAAAAATGGTGTCTCTAAAATGATATGTATTTCTTTATCTCCCTCCATATCTAAAACAATGAAATCCACAGGAAAGATAGATTTATCAACTTTTACTAACACATCTTGTATAACTCTCTTAGGATAAGTAACTGAAGAGTTACAGAAGTAGGTGAGACTTCTCCTAATCTTAATCTTTTGAAGATTAATTGAGACATAAGATTAATGTTGGCTCCTAAATCACACAAAACTCTTCCATAAAATGTTTCACCGATAGTACACGGTATAGTGAAACCACCAGGATCTTTTAATTTTTCAGGAAACTTTTTTCTGAATAATTGCACTACAGTCTTCGCTAAGTGCAATAGTTTCATTATCAGTGAACTTCTTTTTCTTGTTCAGAATATCTTTCATAAATTTTACATAATTGGACATTTACTCTAAAGCTTCTACGAAGGAAATATTTACCGTTAATTTCTTAAGAATTTCTAAAAACTTAGAAAATTATTTATTCTGTTTGTGTTGCTTCAATCTTTGAAGAAACGGTGGTGAAGGTTTCTCCACAGTAATTTTCATTGGTATAAGTGGATATTCTAATTCTGGGTATTCATGATCCTTTTCTTTTTCTGTATCCATTTTCTCTTTTTCAGTTTCCGTTTCTTTTTGTACTCTTGTTTTCAATTTTTTTCCACTTCGTAATTGTATCGCTTTTATTTGTTATTTTCCTTGATCTTTAGGATTTGGTTCCACAGTACTAGCAAAAGTTCCTAATGTTCGGTTACTAATGGTGCGTTTGGGGCAGCTTATAAGTGCGGGCGGCGTTTTCAAAACGTCGTCGTACCGTTTGGTTCTCGCGTTTTGTCAGTTTATCCGAAACTGCGTTTGGATTTTTACACTAAACACAGGCCGCGGGTCGACCCCTGCGGCCGGCCCGTTGGCCGCGTTTCAGGATAAACAGCTTATCCTGAAAAGCACAAGCTGCCCCAAACAGACTCTAAGTGCAGTAGCGATGTGTCATAATTGATTTTCAATATTCGTAATAGCAGTTCCTTGATTTTATAATTGATTTCCTTGATTCTGCAATTGTTGACCCATATTTAATATCATATCTTCCATAGACAACTTTTCCTTAATTTGAGTGTTACTGTTAAATCCTGGAGGATAAGGTCTATAATTAATATTTCTTTGGCTGGATGAATTTTCTAATGGGTTCACTGGGTTGTTCTCCCATTGTTGATTTGTAGAAGAATTGTTATTCCAATTAAAATTTGGATGATTCTTCCTACCTGGATTATAATAATTCGAATAAGGATTGTTGGGTTTATTGATAACATTTAAAGTCTCATACGAAAGTTGAACATATGAATTCTCTTCCATCATAGTAGGTGTTGGAGAATAATTCATCCCATAATGGTCTAATTTCTTTGATATTGCAGCAATCTGCGAAACTAACATAGATATTGCATCAGAATCATGGATACTAGCTATTCTTTTAGTATTTATTATTTCAGAGTGCCATTGAAAATTGTTGGTAGTCATTTCTTCTATTAAGGAATAAGTCTCATCAAAAGATTTTGACATTAAAGAACCACCAGCCGCAACATCTATAATCGATCTAAGTGATCCCACTAATCCATTATAAAAAGTTTGAATTATCATTCAATCCGATAACGAATGATGAGGGCACTCCTAAGAAGATCTTTAAATCTCTCTCAAGCTTCATATATCGACTCTCCATCAATCTGACAGAACGATGTTATGTCATTTTTAGGTTTAGCAGTTTTGGATGGAGGGAAATATTTAGATAGAAATTTCTATGAAAGTTTTCCCCAAGCTCTAATAGATCCTAGTGCTAACGAATTTAACCACATCTTAGCCTTATCCCTAAGTGAAAAAGGAAAAAGTCTAAGTTTAACAGCATCGTTTGAAACTCTGTCATATTTAAAGGTAGCACACAGTTCAAAAAATTAGCGATGTGTAAATTAAGATCTTCATTTGGTGTACCTCCGAATTGATTGTTTTGTACCATTTGGATAATAACAGGTTTAAGCTCAAATGAATTAGCAGCTATATCAGGATTTTGTATAGATAAGTGAATTTCATCTACTGTAGGATTAGGGTATAAGATTTTCAGGTCCAAATTTACACATACAATTTGAAATCAGTACACAGAAAAACAGTTAACTAAATATGAAAATAAGTTGCAATTCAAGTAAAAATTTTCTAATAGTCCTAATTTGTCCGTTACTCTAATTATCATTATTGTTTACTCCCCGGCAACGACGCCAAAAATTTGACAGCGACTTTATATATACTTAAAAATACAAGTATTTAATACTGCTGCTAGAAGATTTAATTCTTCAGCAACGGCACAAAAAAATTAATAACGGTTATAGATTCGATAAAGATGTATATATAAACTTTTCAATAATGGTAAAGTCACATTTATCAACGCAAGTATACGTATTGCTCAAGTAATATATGACTCTAATGGAGTCCTAGATATCGATCTCACAGGGAGTAATATTAGAACTTCGAACTAAGATTTTTGAAAATCAATACTCAATCACAACAATGGAATTCAAATTGATTATCTGTCACTAATAGGTAGTTGAAATAAATATGTAATTTTAATAACTCTTAAATAACTAATTATACTATTAAAATTTTTAATGTGATATTCAATATATAAGAAAACATCATTCTCCTTGTCAAGAAATTATAGTGAATGGATAAAATGAATCAGTTCAAATTGTATTGTGTCAAATAGGAGCATACCTATTCTTTACTCTTTGGTTCAGACATAAAAAACATTGATTAATCCTATGCTTATTTACTGAATCTGCGGCTAGGCTGCGAGGATACCGGCTCTCACTTCGGAGCTCCCACATTCCCCTTGCCTGAGGGCTAACATCTACGCTTCAACACCCAAACGATAAGACTAAATTGAGGATTTTAGTCTGTCACTCTAAAATCTCCAATTTTATGCCCGATAATTTTATTTTCCTATTTATTTGCACTCAATTTTCAAGAGCTTTGACTTTCCTGAATCTTGGATGTAATCTTCACTTTAGTTGTAAACATCAACATATTTTAACAAATCAATTGGCCAGATTGAAAGTAAAGTAAGATCGAAGTGAAAAGGTCATCACAATTTCTTTAACATTTTATGACTCAACCAATTCAAATCACCATTTCATAAATCTCAATACAAGGAGAAAGACAGAGAAAACTACTCATAACTCATGGGAAAAACATAACAAAACTCGGAATTCATATATAAAAACAAAGTCATACAAACTACAACAAGTAAATAACACTTATCTCTAAATCTTCCCCAAGCAAACTCCTCGAAGTTTCTCTGAATCTCTTCCTTTATTTACAGCACACAGAATTCCTCTTCGAAGCGGCAAGGAGGAAGAAATCTCTCACTTTCCCTCTACTCTTACAATCTCTCGAAGAATTCCTCACAATTAGACTCTCTACCCACTACTGGAACTCTTGGACGTTGTTCTAACCTTCCAACTCGACTCCTTCTGAGTCTCTCCTCCAATTTTCGGCCAAAATCTTTTTCTAAAGAGGTAGAAGAGTTTTTCCAAGAGTTGCCTAAGCATCCTTCCAAAATTCTTCCTAATCCAATGCACCTTTGGACATAATCGCCGATCTCGCCGTCAGCGTGCCTTCTATATTATTAAATCTGGAGTTTCAGGAAATTCTCGTCGTCGGCGCCCTAGTTCAAATCTTCACATTTTGGTCATTTTCACTCCAAATTCGAACATTTTTGCATTTTTTTTCTCCAATGACCATAATTCATCATTCCTGCAACAAAACATAAAAAAAATCTTTATTTAAAGTGCAATATCATAAAAAACAGTGTAAAATTGATATGAAAATCTCAACATATTTTTCTTTGGTCATCCATCAGTTTGTAGATGAAATACAATGTTGAAATGCAACTGTGTACCCAAACCTTGCTGAATGCTATTCCTTAATCAGGATGTAAATTTTTCATCTCAATCAGAAATAATAACTTTTAGAATGACGTGCAATCTGATAATTTCTTTGACCCGTAATCTAGTTAACTTTTCAATTGAATCTATCTACCTGATTAGCAAAAAGTGAGTTGACTTTATGAGTCTATCAATAATAACCTATATATTATCGTAACCCTGCCTTGATCAAGGAAATCCAATAATAAAATTCATAGCAATGTATTGTCATTTTTGTTCAAGTATCAGCAATGATTGTAGCAATCTCTCAAATCTCTGTTGCTCAGCATTTACAATTTGACAAGCTTGATATTGAGATACAATATAGCAATATTTTTCTTCATACCTGATCTCCAAAATACCAATATCAAATCCTTGTACAATTAGTGCTGCCTGGATGAATTATCTAGCCTGAATGGTTGACTTGGAGGTTCAACTTATCAACACTAAATCTAACAAAATCTTAACAAATTTGTCATTGTCGATCAAAATGCTACCTACATGGTAATTACTAATCATCATCACCACGATGATGACATCATTGTAGGGGTTCCCCATTCGGGTTAGGTTCGTATCAGTGAATGTTATTGGTGGAGGGGAGCTGCGCCTCAGAGTGAAAACAACCACACAAAGTTCTCTCGATCAGAGCCTCTTTTGGCTAGCTTGATTGGAGGATTCTCCGGTTCCTCCGAAAATGGTCGATACAAACACGATGATATGGATGGTGTTCGTTCAAACTAGCTCATCCAAGATTTCTTCCACTAGGGCCTTCCCATGTCTCTAGGTCGTAATTACAGGTGCACGAACTCCTTGAGCATTCCATCTCTTCTTAGTTCCTCGACTAGGCTCCGGTAGTGCCTACATACCTTCGTGTCATAGCCATGGTCTCGATGATAAGTTCATTACTTCTTTGTGCCACGGAGAAAAATTCTGCCTCTTATTGGCGGCGCCTTCTAGAATTATTCTTTGATTCGGATGATCTATACTAACTCTGCCATAGAAACTCTTAGCGGAGTGGCTTTGGGTGATTCATGGTTGATTGACAGGCGCTCATGATAATGAGTTGGTCATTGGTCAGTGTATCACCCCTAACCTCTTATGTTGTTCCTGTCGGCCCACTTTTTGTCTAAGTATGTTCAAGTGTCTTCTTGTCGGGGACGGATGAGAGGCCTTTGACTATCTTTCAGCCTACAAATTATTTTTCGGGGTTGTCTTCTGTGAGAAACGATCGGTTGATTCAGCTTTGTGGTAGGCAAGGCTGGTGAGATCTTCCTTGGCTGCAATGTGGTTGTTGGCCATCTCCAACAGTTCAGCTAAGTTCTTCGGTTGTTGCAGGCCTAGGGCATATCAAAATTGTTCTCCTCTCAACCCTTGTGACAAGGCAGCATGCGCTACTACAGGTTCCAAATCCCACATCTCCAACATCTCCTTCTAGAATCTAGTTATATATGAACGTAGGCTCTCATGTTGCCCTTGCCTGATTTGCTACAGTGCTTGTGAACTCTTCCAGAGCTTCTCGGCACTGGCGAACCACGCCAAAAACATTCTCTTGAACTCAACGAAGGAGACGATTACCCCGGTTAACAATCCATTAAACTCATTGAGGGCTGACTCCCTTAGCGTGGTGAAAAGATGAATCACTTTAGCCTGTTGATGATCCTAAAAAAGGAGGCGATGTGGTCGGTAGGATTAGTCTGACCTTTGTAGGAGTCGAGTGATGGTACCTTAGACTTTTTTCAAAGGGTTCAGCAACTGAAATTAGCCGAGATAACACAATCTTTGGTTGTCAAGGGGCCTTAGGGCGTCCGAACGATTTTATATCCATCAGTGTTGACCTAACACTATCTTGGTACTAGGGTTCTTCTGCTCTTTCTTTGGGAAATAGTGCCCTATGATCGTTGGGCGCCAATTTTGTTCCCTTCTCTCTGCTATTGCTTCTGATAGCCTCTGACATTTGACCCAACATTTGGTCTCTTTAACTCCTAGAGCTGTTGCTTCACAAAATCTCTTATGCACTCCATGTTTGCTTTCTCTCAAGTGTGTTTCTTCTCCTTGTTCCATACTCAACTCATTTTTTAGGATGTTGAATCCGAATTTATTTGGGAGACACATCTAAGGTATATAGTGTAAATAGGAGAGAGAGATGGAGACCAAGAGGACGAGAGTGCACAATAATGAGTAGCAGTTAGAATAATCTTTGAATACTTTTATTGTAAAAATGACCACCCTTATTTTAGGCATGGGGCTATCCAGTGTGGAATTATATTCTTACCTCTACTTTAATAGGGACTTTACAGGATATTTTAGGTATTTTTATATAGATAGATCTATGCTGTCTCTAGTATCTTATCGCTCGGTCGTTCGATGTTAAAGGACCTTGGTCTGATGGGTTTTGTCCTCCTAACCATGCTGAGTAGTGTATGTGGATAGATTTGAGTATTGCTTATGATAATCTGATCTGTCTCGGCCGACTTGAATGTATTGATCAACTTCTGATGACCTTCAGTCGTCCGAACTTGGATTTGGTCTGTTAGGCTCAACGGTTGTTGATTCTTTCCCTTTAGATGGAGAACTCCTGTCGCCAGGATAATATTAGGTTGTTGGGCAGATGATGAATCATCGTAATCCGATAAACAACTAACCCCTTTGCAAAAGATTCTTTTGGGGCCTTCTTAAATGTGTCAAGGTATAACCTTCAACTTTCTGATGAACAACCTCAGTGACTCTTGTGAGATGGCCAACAATACTGAGGGGTTACAGTGGAGTCTCTTCTCAGTTAGATAAGTCGGGGCCATTGGTTCGGACGGCTTGTGTCCGGTCGACTTTGGGTCTGGATCAGTAGGGCTTTGTCCTTGGTCAATGACGTTCTTTGATGCTACGTTGAAGTGTCTTTTGGTCTTTCACCAATAAGTCTTGAATTTATTTTTTTATTTTTTAGTTTGTTAAATTCCTTTGAGATTTGTGCTGACACATTTCTGATATGCAACCATGGAATTGAGACCTAAAAGGGAGATAAGATTGCCCAAAATAGCGATGTTGGCAAAGATCCAGAGCAATGGAAAATTAATCAAAGTGGAGAGCAGTTGTTAGTAAAGGAGTACAGGAACATAGCCTCAGATGAGCCACCAAGAACCATTAGGCAACGGCACAAACACCCGTGGGTGCTGGGCAATGGTTGCAATGCGTGAATGCACGGACGTACATGACAGCACGAGGATGTATGCGCATGAAAAAATCACATGATTCATTGCAATGGTGAGGAATAGATAAATGCAGGTGGCGCTAGCACGCGCTAAGCACGAGCAATCACTGATAGAAATGTGAGTGCAAATGATAGCAACATTGACACTTATCAAAAAAGAGCACCAATGTGAGCTTTGAATACTGATGATCAGCTTTTTTTTTTTAAATAATAGATAATGGGAGTTGGTGATTTTGAAGGTCTAAAATGGTGAAACCAATAGAGTAAGTGGGTGATACTGATGTGTAAGCTTCAACATGTATACATGAGCACATTTGTATGTTAAAGGCTTAATGATGTAAATAAAAAGCTTTAAATGTATTTATTAGTGACCCAATGAAAGAGGATCAAAATTGGGCTATATAAAGTATGATCAAGTTTATTAACTCAAAAGCTTAGATCTATATGTGAAGGCCAACTACTTGATAGTTTGCACGAGATGTTTTTAAACTATCTGATGTGGGTAAAAACAATGGTGCGAGTCATCTTCAAATTCATCATTAGAAAGTCCAGACATAATAATTGACTCCAATTTTTGTGTAGTTAAGTGTAATAACTGAATAAATAAATAAATAATAATAATATAAAAATAGAACTTACTCTGTCAGTTCAATGGAACAAAAGATATAGTTCCGTCAATTAGGAGATGAAAGGAGGTTAGTGCGATGTGAACGAATGGACTAACCCTAGCAAGCGAGCAATTCAATTTCCAGTGAATGGTGTCACGGTGTGTTCATGTAACAAAGGAGCAATGGCATGTGCACCAATGATTGGCGAGCGAGCAATTTCGATCGAATGATGAGCACGAAGGAGCGATGTTGAGCGTCGAGTGTAAAGAGAGGATACATGTACTGAGTGAGAGGCGACGTAAGGTATAGGGATAGATGCCTTGTCCATGAAAGAGATGAAGTTGGTGAGTGCACTTTAAGTTGGTGGCATGTTGTGCTCATGATGAGTGGTGTGGATGTCGAGCAAAGAAATAAAATAAAATTTCAGGTCTAAGGTTTATTTTTAATTTCATTAATAGTTTAGTTTAGTTTAAAATTTATTAGGTATTAATTCTCTTTCTTAAGAATTAATATTAGTAATTGAATTGTAAACAGTATACGAATCCAAAGGTTCAAATCGATTGTTGAATTTGCAAAAAATTAACTTGAAGTAAATTTATATTAATTTTATTAAATTTATATAAATTTTTATACCTTAAAGTGAAATTAAATTTGATGGAATACTTGGGGTTTTTATTTGGGAGGAGTAGATTTGGAAGGACAGCTGATTTGTAAAGTAAAAAGTATGACTTGAGGTATGCAGCTAGATTAGGAATGCTATAATTTGATTGAAGCTTATCAAAATTAATTTAAGATTGTCCTTTATGTGATGAAACTAATTTTGAAATATTAAAGTCCAAAAAAATAAGTAAATTGAATATAGTCAATTACCTACCTAATAATGCAATATGATGTTATCTTGTAAACATTATAATTAAAGAATTGAATTATATAAATTGGTACTGCATTAAAGGAGTTGAAGGCTAAAGTTACAATACAGAATAAATCATTTAAAAGTCGAGATGAGTTCTTTCTTTTTTTACTTGTACTAAACTTACTTATTTTTAATTTTAAAAAATGCATTCATTTTTTCAATGATTAACTTATGATAGT
>NEWO01000516.1:142105-181856 GCA_003013225.1 Phalaenopsis aphrodite | reverse complement strand
AACTTATGATAGTATTGACAAATTAAATGCATATTTAATTTTTATAAAAAAAAATGCATTCATTTTTTCAATGATTAACTTATGATAGTATTGACAAATTAAATGCATATTTAATTTTTATAAATGTTCCGTATACTATATTTGTACTGTAAGTTTAATAAATATTTTAATGATTGAAAAAAATAAAATGAAAACCAAATGAAATAAATGTACAAGTCAATCAAAGGAGTCACCCCCTTATGTTATTAGCTCGTGAAGCTATTGCACTCATGCATGAAAATGAAAATGAAAAGGACTAGACAAAAGCACTAATAATTTATATATTTTAATTGATACAACCGGTATTCCTACTACGACCTATTAAATGAAATGAAATTAAAAATGTTACAGAATTTCAAGAATATGCTAATATTTGGATGTTTTACGACAACAACGACAACAACAAGCCTTTATCCTACTAAGTGGGGTCGGATACATGAATCTTTTTTCTCCATTGCGTTCAATTGAGCGTCATATAGTTTGGAAGTTAATAAAATGAAACTTTAATGTTTAATTATCATTTTTGAACAACATTCATATAACATTTTATAGCTTATGAAATTAAGTTTAATACAAAATAGAACTGCAATTATTAGCTAAGTTGTTGTGTAATTTAACCTTTTTTTAACTGCTTATTTTAAGAAAAACTTCATTAAATCAAATGGCATTGAGGAGCGATATGCTTACAGAAGAAGAAGGAAATCATTTTATAGTGAAAATATGCGCCAGGAAATCATTTTATAGTGTTCAATTTCTTTATTGAAATTCTTGTTGCAATTGGATATTTTTTGTTTTGTTTGCAAAGATGTATTAGAAATTTTGTGGTTTAGTGAGTTTACTGTTTGGTTAATTGTTTCAGATTATTGTTAATATTAGACTAATATGACATTATCATCTGATCATCTATTTCTTGTCTTGGTAATTCCAAGCTCCTGGCTGGGTCATGACTATTATTGATAAACTTAGGTTGTCCAAACATGAATGCCAATTGTAAATTCCTTACAAATCTACAATTTGACGATTATTTGGTTGGAATTATTGATCATCATTGTAAGAACATCCTCTAATCTAGACTACACCTCTTCTTTAGACATGCCTACTATGTCAATGATGTTTCGATGTGTATATTTAAGTGTTTTCCTCATATCAATGCATTGTGAAACCACTTATCAAGCCTGTCTAGGTTGCTTTCCTTAAGTTGGATAAAGGCTTGTTGTTGTTGTTGTTGTTGTTGTTGTTGTTGTTGTTGTTGTTGTTGTTGTATACTTTTTGGATTCTATCTTTGATAAACAATTTCAAGTGAATGTTGCTATTGCTCATGTTTCGAGGTCTTCCATGGTCAAAGTTTTTGTTGAAATGAATGTTACCTTCTTTTGGAAAAAAAATTGTGGATTGGCTTAAAGTATTGTGGATGTTGGTAGAAATTAGTCTTTAAAGGTATTCTCTCATATTGTTCTTTTTGTAAAAATATTTAATGCAATTTTTTTTATTTTTTCAAGGCTCTTCTTGTGCTATTGAAATCAAACTTTAAATCGTAATATGGAAACTTAACTATTTAGGGACTTCATACTCCAATAGTAGTTGTTGCTTTTCGGTCATTAGATCAGATTTGCACTCAAAACTTGGAAACCATTAACTTTTCATAGGATGCTGAGACATTGTGCCTGCCTTCATTAACCCTACTGAAGTGAGGGTCTCTATACCATGCGCAAGCTAGACATAGAAATTTATTTCTAACATTCTGAAAGTTCCCTCTCTTCTTTGTATGAGTGAAGATGAAGATGACTATGATTGTTGGCGATTCTAATGAGAGCATTATAAGTGATGATATTCAGTGATGATGATAAGTGATGATATTCCAGTGGATAGGAGAATTCATATCCTATTTACCAAATGGAGCTTTAGTAAAAAGAAATATGGTCACTCTTTTCTTTTCACTGGGTTGCATCAAGGTGGCTAGATGAGTTATTTTTTTCCCTTTGTTGTTTTCTAGTTATATGTTATAGGTATTTGATTTTATATATATATATATATATATATTGTACTCACATCATTATCTTGTTATATTTTGTGTATGTGGTTCGTTATGTAAGCTACTAGCTTTTTTTTATTAATTCCATCATTGGTTCCTCTTCAATGGTTGCACAACCGGTTTACTAATTCCATGCCTGCTAAGAAAACTTCAACGGTCACTCTTTTACTGGTTCTTGTTTATTCATATGCTTACCATTGTGCTTATCTTCAACTTAACGTATATAGGGGTGAATTTCTGCATGATTTTGATGATGAGTTTTCAGACAAGACATTATCTTCTGTCCAATTTCTAACTTCATCATCAAATTTTGTCAGGTTTATATCTTAACAATTTTGAAAGGTTTGAAGCATCGGTTAGCTGCTGGTAATCAGGCCTTTTTTCTTTCAAATATCATTTTGGTTCCTTCATCAAATTTAAATGTGGACATTGAAATATAAACATTTGATTATTATGCTGGCTGATGATCTTTCCATTGGGTCAAACCACCTTTACAAATGATAAAGGAACGTTGTAGCTTGAGTGGAATTTTAAGTTTGGAAATAATATGTTTTTGAGAAATGTAAAATTTCAATGTCAATTTTTGTTGCATTATAAAATTTAAGTGGCCTACTTATCTTGTATTTTTATTGGATCGTCATGTGATGTTTTACACGCTTTCATTTTCTTTTAACGTCTTTTCTTTCCCCAACTGTACAGGTGCTAGATTACCTTATATAACTATACTCTTGCCCAGAGGAAAGACAGTAATTCAATCTCCTATAGGAGACAGATCAGTCTATATTGCTACGAGGTAAAAGACTTTTTATTTAATTTAAAACTTAATTTCCGATCTAAACTGCGGAAGTTTATAGATTCCTCCATTATTTTTATATTTTCTATTCAATTTTATGTGCATTCTGTGATCACATATTTGAACTGCAATTATTATTAATGCTCCATAATAATTGCTCCCATGAACATCATCAACAACTTGTTCTCATCTTAAATATTTGAGGACGGCTTTATGCATCTTCATTCTCCAATTCTTTCTATTCAGCTTTGCATATGGTGTTAAATATACTCTACATTTTTTTTGCACAATTTCCATCCATGTTACTGCTAATCTAACTCTTGTTTCACAATCCTTTGATATTAACTTTATTCTCATTTTATTATGGTATTTTTTACACTTTACTATATATGTCCATATCACTAGAGCTTATTTTCAATTATCTTACCTGTAATGGGTGTTTTACAATTATCCCTCTTGTTGATCTTTCCTAGTTTTCGTCATTCTCTCTTTGGATAATGTTAGTTGTTCCCATGCTGTCCAATTCCTGAGTAATGGCTTTCAAACTTCTCCCAGCTTTTGTTTTACTGCAGAAGTTTTTCTCTATCCGTCATTGGGTGTTCAAGCAATGCATTCCTGATATTTAGTCCGCTTCAAACAGCCTCTTCATCTGTTAAATATGCGTTGAGTTAAATTTATATTTTTTGCTGGCTGAAAATTATTAAGCTCTGTTGACAGTACAATCGCCTCTGATGCTTACTGAAATCCACCACATGCAGAATTTATAGTCTCAACTGCTCCACATCCGGAATGCTATATGCCTACTCCCCGCGGCTTTTTATCTTCGTCATTTGTGACCCTTCAAAGCTAACCTGCTTCCTATTGTTGAGATTCGTATCTTTTTTAGGGTTCTAATTATAAATAGGAAATATAGAGTCTAGGGGCTATTTGTAAGAACGTTGTATGGTTCTATATAAGCCCAGGTCATTAATGAATAGGGCAAGTCTTTAAAGCAATTTTGTCTTTAATGTATCAGAGTCCTAGCCCTAGCACTGTGAAGGGAAGAATTAGATAGGAGCTTCGGCTTCGCACGCAAGGTGGGAGCTGCTTGCATAAATCTTCGTATGCAGTGTTATCGTCGTTGCTTTTCTCAAACGAAGGAGCGCAAGAAGAGATTTCTAAAGGTCTTTGTGTTGCATGATCCCATAGTTGCTTTCCAGCGAGCGCAGCGATTCCGTTGTTGCTTTCCAGCGAGCGCAGCGATTCCGTTGTTGCTTTCCAGCGAGCGCAGCAATTCTGTCATTCATTTCCATTGATAGCAACGATCCTGTTGTTGCATTTCACAAACACAGGAGCGGAAGAAGGGAGTTTCGAAAATCTCGATGTGCTCTGTTGCCACACAAATGAAAAGGAGATGGGGTCTGAGTTCCCACGGCTCTTGTTTTGGTGCTTAGAGAAGAGAAGAAACGGGGATTTTTGAAGGTCTTCGTACACATTCAGTTACTGGGTCGTGGAGGGGAAACAAGCGAAATTTTCGGCTGCTCTGTCGCTTGAGGGACATAACAGGGGGCTTCGCATGGAAAAAAAACTGGCGAGGGCTTCAGATCGAGCATACAAAATAAAGAATAATTAAATTGTGTTTGATCTTAATGATAAGATAGAGCAAGATCAGGTCAAGAAAAACAAGGTAGTTGCGTTTGATCTGTGTGATCTAGACTTGGTTCCTTGTGATTAAGGATATCGGGAGATGGAGATAGGGAAAGATAGATCTTGAAGCTTCTGGGAAAGATAGATCTTGAAGTTTTGAAGGTCTTGGTTGAGCTTATATAGGGAGCCAATATCTCGATGGGAGCCACAACCTCAGCACGTGCTCTGACGTGAGTGAAGTTAAATCTCCCTCTTGTGGATCTAAAGCTTGATGGACTAGCTACATATGTGAGTTAATCGCGTCGGATCGAGGCTGCTCTAGTAGGGAAGAGATTAGAGAGATATCTAACGTAGCTCGAGCCAATGAGTGATAGTACTGTGGGGAATGAGTGGGGGGGTCACATACGCCTTGCTTTACACCTGACTACTCAACTCAGTGGTTCCATTGATTGCCTCATCAGTAGAAGTAAATCAAAAAGTGTGGGACATTTGGGCAAAGCTGAAGTGAATCTATGTTAGGTTTGAGAATAGTATGAGGGTGTTCCTGATTCAGCGTGAGATATAGAGGTAATGGTACAAGGTGATCGATCGATTCAAGAGTAATCCATAGATTTAGAGCAGTTGTGGGCAAACCTTGATTATTTCTCAGCGATGTCGAGCTGTGGTGATTTGGGGTACAATAAAGGGGAGATCTTTCTATAAATAAGAATTATGTGGTTTCTGGCCTATCTGAATCTGATCTTTGATCAAAGGAGATTAGTCCTCCTAGCCAGGCGAAAATACCTTCACTGGATGAGGTCATTGTTGCGATGATACAAGAGCCGCATGGAACTACACTCTGAGCTGAGTGGATTTCTAAGTACACGATCAACTTTGGTCATCTCGAACTCAGGTATGACAGGTGTCCATAAGGAGACTCACAAGTGTTATAACTGCGGTAAAGTAGGCCATCTGAGCAAGGTCTATCTCAAGCCATCTAAGGAAAGAGAGACAGGTGGATGTGAACAGTTTGGTGACTGTGGTCGTGGTTGTGGGGTCTAAGAGGTGGAAGAGGCAGTTATCCGACAAATCTGATGGTAGTTGAGGATGAGGGAGAGATGGGTGTGGTTTTTATCGGTGAGGATTATGAAGAGGATGGCGAAAGCAACAGGTGATGGGCTTGAGAATGCATCAACCTCGTCATCATCAAGTGGTAACATTGACTGTTATGCTCACTTTGACAGATGTATTCATGATACACATGATCCTACCACTATTTTCACCAAAATATCACCAAAATGGATAATAGATTCTTTTGCATATCGACATGTGACAGGTACTGCTAAGGATTCTCTTCCTATCTCATCTAGCAACTCCAGAGAGCATCCAGACTACTGATGGTACAACAGGCTGTAGTTGTTAAGGGTAGAGTGAGGTGTATCGATTATATGACTTTGCCTAATATTTGGATACTTTTTTCTTTCCAGTGAACATTTTATCCTTTAGTATTGTTATTTTTCAACTAAAATGTGTTGTTTTATTGGATGTTCCTAAGATGATCTTTCAAGAGAAAGGAACGGAATATGACAGTGAACTTTGGTACTTGGATAAAGTGGAGATAAACTCAACTTTAACATCTATGGTAGAGAGTGTTGTCATAGGGGGATATTGGAAGAGTGTGGAGGATATGTTGTTGCTACATCACAAGCACATGCGACACTTCTAATTTAGTTTACCGAGTCGTTTATATTCGTTTTTGGTTGCAAAGACAAATAAAAAATAAACTTGTTTATGATGCTTGTGAGTTTGACAACCTTAATAGGAGTTCTTATATCAGTTCTGAGAATAAGAGTTTTTATATTTTTTATTTAATTCATTCTGGTGTTTAGGGACCTTGTTTTATAGGTTCAATGAATGATTATCGATATTCTGGAACTTTTATTGATTGTTATTCTTGTGTTACTTTGTTGTATCTAATAAAAAATAAAGATGACGTGTTTGCTTGCTTTAAGGATTTCCACAAGATAATTCCAACTCAATATGATGCATGAATTAATGTATTGAGGTCTGATGATGGGACAAAGTATGCCAATAAGACATTTTGGAAATATTTGTCAGCTCAAGGGGTACAACATCAAACCACATGTCTATACGACCAATATAAAATGGAGTATTATAGATGAATAATAGACATTTTCTCGAGGTAGCTCGAATTATGATCACAATAAATGTCCCTAAGCACTTGTGGGGGCAAGCAAATTTGACAGCTTCTCAATTTTTCGAGAGCATTGGATTGGAAGTCTCTTTGTTAGATCTTGAAAGGAGATAATAGTGTAATACTCCCATTGAAATTATTTGGATGTGTATGTTTTGTGATGTACAACAGACAATCAATATGGAAGCTGGATCATGGAGCTTCGAAGTGTGTTTAGGTTGGTTATTTTGTTACCCGTGAGAATATGCATTTTGCAGCATTAAAATAACAAAAAACAAGAACAAAGGAAACACAAAAACGACAATGCTTGATCTCAAGGACACTAAACATGGTGTCTATTATCCTCTTGCAAGAAAACAAAAAAAGGATCATCAACATTTATAGCTTTCAAAACAAAATTTCTATCTATATGGCCATTCTAACACAAGCATGATCAACTTTGTTGTTGCTCCTGAGTGTGTGTTGGAAAATAACTTGCTTGAATCTGCACAAAAATCTAAAGTTCAGATTATTGAGAATCTCACATTGTCGGCACCGCTTTTCCATGCTCCTTTGGAGGAACTCCATAACATTTGAATTGTCGCATTCTATAATAATCTCCTGACCTTTTGTTATCCAACATTATCTCCACTTGTGTACTATCCTAATGGAGAAGACCTTTCCCCATAGCCGTGATGAGTTCTCCCACATCATCTCACAAAACAATACCAATGCCAGCCTAAGCCGATAGATATAAGGCACCATCGATGATCTCTTTCACCCAACCTGGGCCAAGAGGAATGCAAATGTAGCCCAAACGGCTGGTTAGCACCCACGTGTTCCAAATTTCTAAATGCCTCGAGCACATTTGAAGCCACAATGGTAGGCATGCCATGCGCTCTTCCATGCTTTTTATAGCCCCTAGCACGCAATGGTAAACCGAATAGCGGAAGAGCAAATCCATAGGCAAATCTTCTCTGTTGATCCACATAAGCTTCCCAATGACATTCTGAAAGGTGTGGAATGTAGGGTTGGAGCAGTCCCATAACCTGAGCTTCTTGAGAGCTGCAACCAAAATAAACAGTAAGTAGTAATGTGTTTTCTATCCTCCACACCTGGGCAACCCTAGGAACATTGATGTGAGTCTGCTAGAGCCCGTAGCAGCCACCCATTGGTAGGGATGGCATCAATGCTTAACCACCATCATAAAATTCTCTCACAGGGCTGCAGTTTTAGTTTAACAAGCCATTCACGCGAATTTTCAATCAGTGGGAATTCAGCTTGATGAGTCACAACAGTAATAGATTTGCCCGTCAACTGCTTTCAAAGTTCTGGAGAGTCAGAATTGAGATCGCGCCTAAGAGGTCTTTGGAGGATAACATTGGCAAACTTCTCTCCAAAAAACAATTTATTACAGATATGTTCCAGCTTTGATTGCACAATAAATCAGCAACCTTTTTAAACTCAACCATGGAAGAATTAACAAATGTGGGCCAACAGTGTAACCTGCGGTTCAAATCCAAGTTTGGAACACAACTTGGCTATCTTCCCCATTGCTCACATTCCATCGAATGATCTTATTTAGGCTAGCAGCCCCAGCGCAAAGGATCCTCCAAGAACTGGAATCACTTCTTTTATGATTATAGCTCCACAGATTGGTACCGTACTTGTTGGATAGAAATTTATGTAGCATCAAATCAGAATGGGAGATGCAAGCCCAAGCAAGCTTGGCCCGAAGGGGGCCTTTCCAGTCCTTGGCCACATGAAAGCCGGGACCTCCTTTTTTGATTGCTTTGCAAAGTTCTTGCCACTGAACATAATGAATTCCCGGGTTCCCATGATCATTCTGCCATAAAAGCTTCTACCCTGCTACTCTTGCTCGGCTCAAACACTTTTTGGCAGCTCAGTATTTGTTAACAAATATATGGGAAGAGTCCAGTAGATCAATTTGTGGAGGGTAATTCGCCATGCCAGCCAAATTGTGGAGGGCAATTCACCCTGCCAGAGAGAGGTGCTGAATTCCCCATGCATTTAATTTATTGGCTGCATTGACCAGGAAGTTACTAAAAATAATTGATACCCGAGTTAACCCACAACTCGAACGACACATAATTTATTGCTGATTTTAAAACAATACAAAGATGACTCGACAACAATAACTTAGTATATATAACAATAGATAACAAGGAGAATGCTGAAATAAAAAACAAATATAAATAACAAATGACAGAAACGACTCTTTCTTTCGAGGCGACAGATTCGGCGGGGGGAGGCCGGGTAAGAGGAATCAGCTGGAGCAGCTGGGGGAGACATCAGAGAGGAGTTGTTGAGACTGTTGGGAGGAGCCAAGGGGGAGTTGGCGGCCTATTAGTGGCGGAAGGAAGAGTCGGCGGTGACTGGGGAGTTGCAAGGAGTTGATTGACCCACTGGTGCTTGGGAAGGGGGGCAGCGGCTGCATGATGGTTGGTGGGAGTTGTGAGCGATTGGGACGAACAAAAAATCAGTTGAGTGTATGGTCTGTGGAGGAAGGGCACTAGCTGGATTTGCGGGTGGCTGGGGTGAGTAGTGAACGAGACCAGCAGCCTATCTGTGCAGGGGAAGGGCGTAGACGAGACCTACAGTCTTTTTAGAGGAGCGGGCAAGGTCGGCTTACCCGAGGCCACACTATGAGTTGGGACGGTAGCTGAAAGGAAAGAAGGGACTGACCGGAGAAAAACACCGCCTTTGGCAAGGTATTGTCAAAGCACCGCTCGCTGTCTTATACAATCCTCAGAGAGGGAACGCCTTGGCGGCACACGTGAAATCAGAGGTGGATCAAAAACTGGTTAGCATTTAGCATGCAACAATTATTAATAAGATAAGAGTAGAGGATAGACTAAGTAGGAAAATATGCAAGAATTGCGGGAGGGTGGAAAGGAAAAGACAAGAATTTGAAATGCAACCCTAGTAGGAAGGAAAGGATTAGTAAGGGGAGAAATTAGAGCAAATGATGAAGAGGGATGGAAACTTTAGCCCCAACTGTTTCAGGCCGGTTCGGTCCAGTAGGAAGGCTGGACTGGTCATTCGGTTGTGCCGGCCCGAACCCCAGAGCCTTTGTCAACCTCTTGGGGTTGGGGGAACATTGACCTCATTTGTGGAAGCTTCTGGTTTCTCGAATGGAGTTAGTTTCGTGATATTGAATATTGCTGAAATTTTAGAGTCTCATGGTAGGTTAATTTAACACTGTCAATGTTGGTTCCAAGCCCCAGATGTGAAAAGTGGAGGGTTGCATTAGGTAGTCGACAACTAGCTTAAAACTTGTCAAAAATCATGATATAAATCCTTTTGATCATTGTGTAATTGCTAGGGTGTCTCCTGGAAGCGACGTTCTGTATAACCTGAATTCAGTGAAAGCTGTGCAAGGGCCGCTATATCGACGTCCGAGTGTAGTGTCAAATAAGCAAGACTTCTCACATTACGGATGGACGCGGGTAAAGAAGTTAGTCCATGAAACTAATATTATGATATGATCTTGAAATATAAGTATTCTCAATAGTAAATTAATGAAATTTGTTGATATTATGATTTATAGTAAGATAAATTAACGGAATTAGTTGATTTTATGGTTATAGTAAGATAAATATCTTATGTATTCAAGAAATTAAATGGGTTAGAGATAAGACTAAGGAGATTGATAACTTAGGTTTTAAACTTTGGTATTCAAGTAAGAGTCTAGAAATGGTGTAGGTGTAATTATGAATAATAGTTTGAAAGATAATATTGTAAAAATTAATAGAGTTGGAGATATAATTATAGCCCTTAAGATTATTGTTGATACTAAAATTTTTATTATTATAAGTGTTTATGCTCCTCAAGTAGGTTTAGATATAGGTTATAAAGATAAATTCTGGAATGACTTAGAAGACTAAATACAAATGAAATCTTCTGAAGGAAGAATTTTTATTGGAAGAGATTTAAATGGTCTTGTCGGTAGACTGGTAGAACATTTTAGAAATATTCATGGTGGCTACAGTTTTGGAGTGATTAATGAAAAATATTTATAATTTTGTTATTGCTAATACTTTATTCAAGAAAAGAGATGAACATATTACTACTTATAAAAATGATCTAATAAAACACAAATTAATTATTTTCTTATGAGAAGAAGATATCATCGAGAATGTAAAGATTGTAAGGTCATTCCGAGTGAGGATTTAAGTACTCAACATCAATTTTAATTCTAGATTTTAAAATGAGTTGTAAAATAATGAATACTAGGATTTATCATCGTAGAATTAGTTGGGGGTACCTAAAAGACACTAATAAATTTATTTTTATGAGTACAATTCAAGATTTTAAAATTTGAGATGTTCATGAAGAAACAAATTCTATGTGGGATAAAGTAATAAACACTATTAAACAAGTTGCAAAAGTTATACTTGGAGAATCAAAAGAAAAGTTTCTATAAATAAAAATAGTTGGTGAGTGAATAATAGTGTGTAAGAAAAAATAAAATATAAGAAGTTATGTTATAAAAATTAGTTTAAATGTAAAAGCTTGGAGAATTGGGAAAAATATCAAATGGTCTGTAGGGAGTCTAAGATAACAATCTGTGATGGTAAAAATTTCGTTTTTAGTGATCTTTATAATAGATTAGATACTAAGGAGGGTGAAAAATATATATAAACTAGCCAACCAAAGAGAAAAGAAAAGTAACTCAAATAAAGTGTATTAAAGATGAAAATCAAAAAGTATTTTTCTTAGAAAAATATATTCAAAATAAGTGGATGAGCTATTTTCATAATTTTTTTAATGAAGTTTCTGAAAATACGATCGACCTTAGTGATCATAATATCGTTAATAATAATAAAATGTTTTATTTTTACCGTCGCATTAGTAGAAAAGAAGTTGGGGAGACTTTAAAGAAAACCAAAGGTGGAAAGTCTGTAGGACTTGATGATATTCCAATTGAAGTGTGAAAATATTAAGGAGATGTGGGAGTTTCTTGGATTACTACTCTTTAATATTATTTTCAAAACTAAAAAAATGTCTGAGTAGAGGAAGAGTATTTTGGTCCCCAATTTTAAGAATAAAGGGATGCACAAGAGTGTTCACATTATATAGGAATTAAGTTAATGTGTCTTCAAAATTTTGGGAGAGGGTAATTGAGCATAGGTTAAGACGTATTACAAAGATTTCTCATAATCAATTTAGATTTATGTCGGGCAGGTTTACTATGGAAGCTATACATTTATGAGATGTTACTGATGTTACTTGTGTTTGAACAGGAGGATTGAGTAGATATTTTCTTATTTCTGTTGGTTTACATCAGGGGATCGACTTTAAGCCCATATCTTTTTGCTTTAGTTATGGATCGTCTTACTGGCACTTACAGGGGGATGTACCTTGGTGTATGTTTTTAGCTAATGATATCCTTCTCCTGGGTAAGACGAGAGAAAAAGCTCAGAAAAAAATTTGAATTATGGAGGTCTACCTTGGAGTTTAGAGGCCTTCGTTTGAATAGAACTAAAACTGAATAGATGGAATGAAACTTTAGTATGTGTAGCTCTAGTGACAGAATGTAACTATGGGTGATCAATTTATTAGAAGGTCTGAAGGCTTTAGATATCTTGGGTCTATTGTTCAAAGTGATGGTGATATTGATGGGGATGTTATTGGTAGAATTAAATTTGGTTGATTGAAGTGGAGGAATGCTTCAGGCCTACTGTGTGATAATAAAGTACCGCTTAGACTAAAAGGAAAATTTTATAAGATGGTGGTGAAACCTGCAATGCTCTATGCGCTGAATATTAGCCTTTAAAAGTGAACCATAAAACTAATTTAAGTGTTGTTGAGATAGAATGATTAGGTTGATGAGTGGCTTTGAACTTAGAGGCAAAATGTGAAATGAATATATTCGTGATGGTGTTGGTGTAGCTCCAGTGACAGACAAAATTAGAGAGAGTCGTTTTAGATGGTTTGGTCACATTAAACGTCGACCATTTGATGATCTGATTAGAATAGTAGATATTTTAGATTCGACTTATATTAAGAAAGACAGATAGACCTAGGAAGATTTGAGCATATTGTATTAAAAATGATCTTAATTTTTTAGAATTAAATGAAAATATGACACTAAATAGGACACAATGAACAAAAATGATTCATTTAACCGACCCAACTTAGTGGGATAAAGGTTTTGTTGTTGTTGTTGTTGTTGTTTTAGATCTTAGGTAACTTGGCCAATCAACCATAGGTATGATGTTTCAAAAGGACACAAAGGAGAGAAAGGATTCATGTGTCCAACCCCACTTAGTGGGATAAAGGCTTTTTGTTGTATGGTAGGTCAATTTTATACGCATAGTTATTTAGCATTTTAAGTATGCGGATATGTCCATCGATTCTAGCCTTGAGTTTGCTACAAGCTCCCACAGGTAATCGCTCCTTTAGTCAATTCTACATGAGGTGTCCTTGAAATGTTACCTTTTTCCTTGACTTTTTTTTTTTTTATATTTGTGGTTTTGTTTCGTGCTCTCCTTCTCAACCTCATTATGGAGTTGTTGAATATGGTGAATATGTTCGTTGGCATCCTCATTGATCTCTGATGTGGGTAAAAGTGGGACCAATTTAAGGGGTGTGAGTATGTTGCGCTTGTACACAATTTCAAATGAAGTGCATCCCATAGTCTTGCTCATGGATCCGTTGTAGGTGAATATGTCTTGCGCTAGAATGAGATCTCATTGTTTGATGTTTTTTCTCAGGAAGTGTTGCAGAAGATTCCCAAGAATCCTATTTACTACTTCAGTCTGGTCATTCATTTGAGGGTGTGTTGTATGACTGAATTGAAGTCTATTGCCTAATTTACCCCATAGGGTCCTTTAGAAGTGGCTAAAACTTGGACGTCTTGATTGGAAGTGATGGTTCTGGGAATGTTGTGAAGCCTCACGATCTCTGGGAAGTACAAGTTGGCAATGTGAGATGCGTCCAGCACCCGGTGGCAAACCACGAAATGCGTCATGTTTGAGAAACGATCCACTTTCACCATTACAAAATCATTGTTCCTTTGTGTGTTGGGAAGCACTATCACAAAGGTCATGCTGACGTAAACCCATGATGGCTCAGATACCGGTAAAGCAGTGTATAATCTCGTATTCTGCCCGTAGGTTTTGGCGATATGCCAAGTCATACACTGTCGGACAGGTATGCTGCTACTCTTGACCTGGTCATCACATGCCGTAAGACTCTATCAATAGCTGTGAAAAGGAACATTTCTTCAAATTGGCGACAACTGGTGTGCTCTCTACTTCTTCAGGACTATTCTCAGGTGCTCCACATGTATGCCTCTATGCGATTGTAGATCAGTATGTCATTGAAGAAGATCAGGACGGTTTTTTGAGGTAAGGCTGAAAAACACTATTCATGAGGGACTGAAATATGGTTCAGGCGGTGGTAAGGCCAAACGACATCACCAAGAACTTGTAATGTTCTTCATGTGTCATGAACTTTGTCTTGTGCACATCCCCTGGATTCATCCTGATTTGGTGGTATCTCGACTTAAGATCAATTTCGAGAAACTCATCTATAAGACTCATCTAGTAAATCATCAATCACATGGATAAGAAACTTACCCAATATCGTCTCCTTATTCAAAGTCTGGTAGTCCATGCAAAACCTTCAACTACCATCTTTTTTCTTCACCAACAGGACTGAGTTAGAGAAAGGGCTCACACTGGGTCTGATAATCTCTGTCTCAAACATCTATCAGATCAACTTTTCTATCTCATCCTTTTGAATCTGATGATATCGCTATAGTTTGACACTGATAGGGGGCACCATTCTTTAATTTATTGGCATGCTCGTGCTACTTTGGCTGCTGAAAGTTGTCAATAAACTACTGCAGGAGTTGTTGGACCCTCTCGGGAAACTGCACTGACTCGGGATCTCAGATTTCCTCAATGCTCTACAACTCCACCAATTAGCCTATCCTTTTCCCCCTATTGACTTGACCATGGTTTTTCTTAATTTAGCATTTCCTCTTACCATCACCTTTCCACCCTTCACTTGGAACTCCATCGTCAGTGATTTCCATTTCATCTTCATCTCCCAAAGCGTCTGCAGCCTCTTCATCCCCATAATCATATATGTGTTGACCAATTCCAAGGGAAGGAAGTTCTCCATCACTAGTAGGCCATGTAGTGCCAGAATCAATCATTTGCAAATCCTCCGACTTTTCTCCTTTTTCTCTGTACCCATCATGGCACTAAAGCTCCCTGTAGCTACCAGCTCCAACTCTAACTAATCCATCACCTGATTTGAAATAAAGTTGTTTATGACCCCACTATCAACCAACACCTCCATCTATTGTTCCATGATTGGTCTCCACTTTCCTAGTGTTATTGAGAGTAAATCTCATCCCTGAATTGAGGGACACTTCCACTACACCAAAGTATAGATGCTCCTCCGCCGCCGCATCTTCCTCTGATTCCTTCTCATTTGTGTCCTCTTCATGAATTAAAATGATTTGAAGGGCTTACTCCTTGCAATGGTGGTAGGCATACCTCTCATCACATCGGTAACATAATCATTTTGTTCTTTTATCCTGCACTTCTGCATCGATTAGGCGCTTGATATTGCCCTCGAGACGGGTACTCATATTCTTCTTCGGCCTCTCTTTCTGAAATGACATCATCTAGATCTTTGGTGTCATGGCCGTCAAGAGACTCTTGTAGAATCCTCTAATGTTACCACATTTGCTTTTCTTATTCACTTATTTGTTGTCTTCCATCATCTGGGTGAGCTTCATCATTTCCCTCAATTCATGTGGTCTTAATGGTTGAATGAGCGTTCGAATGTTGGGCTTCATACTCTTCAAAAAGTTCCTCTCCTGTGCTGCGACAGAAATACCCCTTAGCCTTCCCGACAAGAGCTTGTGTTCTGTGACCGCCCCCTCCAGAGTCAGCGTATAGAATTGCTTGTGTATGTCTTAGTCTCGGATAACTTGGAAACATTCCAACAAGCAATCCTTAAACTCCTCCCATGAATGCATTGGATACCTGACCTCCATCCACTAGAATCACGCTAAATTTTTTCCCTTTAAGCATATTATTGCAGTCATGAGCTTCTCTTCCTCGGTTAAACTGTTTACTGCAAATTATCGCTTTAACAGATACGCTCACCTATGTGCATCTTTTACTTCAAAGCTTGACATCTTCAGTTTTTCGAACCTTGCATCACCCAATTTACTTTTCCTCGGGTGTTTCTCTTTATTTTAGGGTGAAACTCCCTTCTTTGCTAATAAGCATTCCCCATTCTCGATTCTCTCATTCATTTTTCGTGCTCTTTCACACTCCTTTCACCATCTCTCTAAGTTTCAATCTAGTTCCCTCCATTGAAAGTCTCCACCCCCCTCCTCTCGGAGTTCTAGGGAGATTCTCTTGGTGGTAGATGATGTCCTCCTCCTCGTCCTCTCGTTCGATCTCCTTGCCTTTTGATCTGGCCAAGGAATCCCTAATCAACCCATGGTTAGGGTTAGCAACTTGAGTGGTCAGCAGGGCCTTGGATTGTATTTTCATGGGCCTATTCATCACCCCTTGCATATCCCCTGTGCTCTCGAATCCGTCTTTCTTTCGACTCTCTGTGAAAGAAAACCTATCCTCTATGGTAGCAAACCTTTCGTCTATTCCTGATATGATTTGCCCTACTTCTTCTTCCAGTACATTCACTTTCTTTGTTGTCACCCCTCCAAGATCTTGGTTTGATGCCAATTTGATATGATCCAGAACCACAAACAACGAACAAACATCGAATAGATTGCACTACAAAGGTAGAGAAACTCACTTGAGGGCTGCCTTTACCAAAACCAATGAAAACAAACAAGATACAATGATGATCTACTATTCGAGAGGTAGGTCATCTCTCCACAAACCTTAGACACCGTTAAGAACACCATTGGAAGGAAAAACAACTACAGCGAAGCAAAACATAAAAACAAAATCCTAGGTTCTTAGCCCTAATATAGCCCTATCATAAACACTAAACTTACCCTCCCCCCCACCCCAAAACTCCTTTAATTTCTCCTCATTGCATACGTGACTAAAGCCTTTGTGGGTCCCATTTGTTCGGTAGACTCCTCTACCATAGCTCCACACTGCGCCTCCCCTCTTGCTGAGTCGTTTGACCTTAAACATTTTGGTCGAGCTAGCTGGTTGTTTCCTGACCAATCTCGCCTGAACCGATTAGTAACTGGTGCAACACTATCATGCTAAAAAATATGCTAGAAAATGTGCATTTTAGTTCATAAAAAAGTACATATATATATATATATATATATATATATATATATATATATATATATATATATATATATGTGTGTGTGTGAATGAAAAACACGATGTCGGGTGCGGTCGAGAGCTCTGCTAGGGTTTTCAATGACGATTTCCTTTGCATTTGATTATGTCGCTCGAAGGAGAGGGTCGCACCTCGCCTCAGTTTCGTCGACTCTTGCTCCTCATTCTCTGCTTCGTCCCGACGTTACTGCGTCTCTTCGACTCCGTTGGCTCACGTCTGTCTATTGCGTCAGCGTCGGTGTCTTGCTCAATTTCATCGTATTTGGCTCGCATTTGCGTCAGCTCTGTTGCATCTGCGTCTTTCGTTTTGACACTGCACCTCTCCCTGCTCGACAGCTTCTCTCCCTGCCCAACAACTTTGTTTCTTCTGCGTGTCGGGGACCTTGCAGCAGGTGAACACCGATTGATCTCTCTGCTCTAATGGCGCTCCCTCCTTCTTTGGTTAAACTGGACAAAACTTCAGGTGGAGTCGGCTGTTGTCTTCCCCTCAAGCTATAAGGATTGTCGCGATGGTACAGGCGATTGCCCTTTTGTAAAGCAAAGTAGGAAAGGTGGGAAAACATTTTTCTTTGACTTAAAAATTTTAAAACTGACGAAAAAATTCAAGTTTGCTCTTATTAGAAAATTTCAGTGGGGGCACCTACCTATGAAAATTATCAGAAAGAGTGTTGATGATCTTAAATTATTATGCAAGTGGAAAGTGAGACTCATGGATGGGAGACGTGTTGATTTAACTAACTGTGGCTGAAGACTACACCTGAATTTTCTCCAAAAAATATCTTGATATTGCAGGCAAGTCAGCGAAGTTACTCAAGTGGTCTCCTGATTTCGACCCAAATCATAAAACTCTCACTGTACCAGTATGGTTTTGTCTACCTAGTATAAAGCTGCATTTTTTTTATCATCAGATTTTCTACTCTATTGGAGTCATTCTCAGGGACCCTATGAAGCTAGATCTACCCACTTTCAATCTAACCAGAACTTCTATGGTCAGAATACTTGTGGAAAAAGATATTACTTTACCTGATGTTACTGAAGTTTGGTTGGGCACAACTCATAATGGATATTAGCAACAAATATTCATGAAACACGGACCTTCATATTGTATCCACTATAAGATGTTTGGGCATACCCTGAAAAATGTCACAAGCTCCATCCTAATTTGAAATCTAAGGTTCAAGTGAATAAGGATGGGTCTAACCCCACTACTTTGGACATTTTAGTTCCTCATGGGGAGGATACTACTAGACAGAAGGTGTTTGTTGCCCCTATGGACCCCCCCTGACGCTGTTGTTACTTTTACTGTGATTGATGTGATGCTGACACCTTCAAACCTCATTGGAAACAATACTGAAGGACTATTACCTACAAAGGATAGTGTTCAGACTGATAATCAAGAGTGTCTCGCAGCTCCTCTTCTTCGCTGTAGAGACAACTCATACTTCACATATACTAGAACCTATTGATGATACTACGGTTGATAATCCTTCTGATACAACTCTACCACCTCATCAGATTGATTCTTCGAATGAGGAATGACAGGTTTACACTTCCAGGAGGAAGAAAAAGAATGAAGATCTACTTGAGCTCAGGAATCTTATGGATGATACTTTGGTTACTTCGAGTAATGGGGTACAAACCTTACCAATTTGGATTCCTTTCGAGAACTATAGGCAGAGGCAGAATTGAATTGGGATGACCCTCACTTTTTCCGCGTCCTGGTGGTTTTTGGTTTTTTTTTATTATTATATATATGTACCTTTTTTTTACTTTTTTGTGTGTGTTGTACCGTGTGGGTTGGGTGTGTATTTTTGGGCCTACTCATACAACCTATTTGTATCTTTTCTCTTTAATATATTAGCCCTTGTGATTTTTTAATATATATATATATATATATATATATATATTGGTATTTCTGATGTTTTATTAAAAATGAGTGTTGTATAAATATATGTCAAAGTCTAGGTATTAGAAATATAAATAAATAATAACTATGTGTTATGTTTGTCAACCTTCCTAAGTTTTGAAGTAGCCCCATACATTTAGGTATAATATTAGCAGAATCCTGAACCAAGGTTGAAGCCTCTTCTTCAAATTTTTATTTAAATGGGACTAAGAAATACTTAACATCTGTAAAAAGATGAAAAGATCTACAGCGAGGTCCCTTGTATGCTGGTGAGTAGAACGAGCATGCCATCGTTTTCTGCACTGCAATTTAGTGTGCTTACAATTAATTTTTCTGGTGGTCAACAAAAGGGCGTCGTAGCCCTTTTTTTTCCTTTGGTAAAATTAAATTTTTTTGGCTATAAACTTTTCTTCCCTTTTTAACCTTCCTGCACACCTCCATCCGTTTTATTTTTTGAATTTAAAGTAAAGTTCATCATTAGGCATTCTGTTTTAACTCTTGGAAGCAAAGATGGTGCTCTGAAACTTAGATTGAAGGATAGTGAAATAAAAAAGCAAGTGGTGGTGAATATTTTACCTTAAAACTTCAATCTCTTTAAAATTTTTAGAACTATTATAACTATGATTTTTAAATCAAATGAATACTTACTATTACATTATTATTAAGTATTTAATTTTAGGAAGGAATTTTTTTAAAAAAAAATAATATGATATTAAAGAGATTTAGTAAAATTTTGTGTTGGCGAGTGCCTCCCACAGCTACTCCCTTGATTCCACCACTACATACATCTAGTATTTGTGTAATTCTCTGTAAACCAGAAACTTGCTGGAGATCCCACAGATATTCTATCTAATTCTCAGAAGCTATATTTAAAACCTTCTATACGTACTAGATTCTTATTAGCCATTCTAGAGGATAGTGAACCTAGTTGTAAAGGTTAAAAGGAAAACGAAGAAATAATTTTGCATTGCTGTTTTTCATTTCTGAACTGCCCCCCTATTCTAACATCATAAATGGCAGATTTTTTTCTCTTAAAAAGTAAAACAGAACTCTATCCATGCAGGGTCGGTCAAGCAGTTGGATCTTTACTGAGGCGATTGGGGCTACGGTATCAGGGAGATGAATCTCATGGTAAAATAAGAATAAATGGCCTCACTTTAAAAAGGTGGTTCAAGCCTAAACATGCCAGCAGTTCTATAAATGCAAGACCTGGAGATTTGATTCTGGCATCCGACCGGCTCGCCAAAGGCATAGCCGACCAACAGCGCAAAATACGGAGCAAAAACTTGTCGCTGGAGTGATTCTTCATCTTTCATGGTATCATTTTGATCATTTGAATTTATCCCAATATGATTATTTCACTTTGCATATACATTTTCTGATGCAGTCACGTTGGACATAAAGTGAGTCGTAAAACTATTAGATTTGCTTTAAGATGAATGCAGTTCGATTTATTTTCAAAGCAAATGCAACGGCTATGAGGCTTATATTGACCAAAGTTAATCAGGCTTTATGTTGTTAATAGTTAGTTCAGCTGGAACATGATAATACTGATGGTTTACTGAGCCACTTCCTTGCTGTCATTAACATTGCATTTGATCAAGAAAGTATTTCTCAAACATTTTTTGAAAGATTTACATACATACCACTCAATTCCTATGTATTTCAACATATGTAACACAAACTTCAAGTTTTACATATATGCCACTTTATGCATGGAAATATGTATTTCACTTTTTAAAAATTAAAATATTGGTATGTTGTATGTGATAAGAAGGATTTGGGGGTTATAAATATAAAAAGTTTAGGTGTTAGATATGTAAATATATAGGAATTGGGCGGTATGCATGTAAATGCCCCTGTTTTTAGAAGTATTTTTTTGAACTCTCTATTCATAAGAATAAGATTGCCTGAAAAAAAATATCTCATCTCAGTTATGAGCTAAGCTATGTTTTATTTGAGGGGCATCCCTATAACAACTTTTAGCCTACTGAGGAATTTGCGTTGCAGGCTAAATTTGAGTGCCCATGAATTGTCTGCTCGGAAGCTTGGAACGGATAGGAAAATGAAATGAAAATTATGTATTATTATAGTTGTTCTATTTTCCTTTTCTCCCGTTTTGCGGGCCAATGTCTTTAGTGGCCTCTCGAGGTGGGGGAAAGTATTGCGTTTGGAGACGGGACTCGCGTCCGGACAATAAACATGAAATAGCGGAGGTCTGAGCTCCTGCTCTGCCCCGCTGTATTATGTCCGTTGTCCAAACTCAGTTTCACGTCCGGACTCCAAACACAATATTTTTTTCTCGAGATGACAACAAAAACTGTAGTCTTAAACTCCCTCGTAGAACACTATGTTTCTCTGTTTTTTACTATTTTCTATTATTAATGAATTGGGGGCATTTGCTAAGATGACACAATTTTTATAGATTTATATATAACACACCTAAACTTTCAAATATAATGCATATTGACATTAAATTGAGAGGCTGCCTCCTTTAAATCAAATAATACCCTCACTTTGTTTTGTGCGAGTTCAGAGCTTATTACGGAGAACTTTCTCAAACGAGCAATAAAAGTTTTTTAAAATAATGTAAGTCATGCTTGAATTCATTAGATCATTGATTGAAAATAATATGAAGTATTTTAAAGTGGTATGTAACAAATATAAGTTAATTTAAAGAACAAAAAAATGTTGCCGTGCATTTTTTTTGAAGCAATAAAATGCCCTTTAATAGCTCGATTGCTAAAGTCTGAAGATGGGTCTATTAGAGGTGACTTGCTAGTATTCTTTTTACTATGATTTTAAAAAGTTCAACCAATTCAATACATGTGATAGTTTGAGAGCTAAATATATATTCTGAGGATTATTTTATGAGATGGGAGTTTGATGCTGTTGATGAGTAAACTTGTTTTGTAAGTTTTTACATTTTAGCTTTACTTGCAAGAATGATTTTAATGGAATGTTTTTTCAGTATTTTTTTTAAACATGCGTGGGCTAAATTTTCTTTCGTGTCTATATGATTTATGGTAGGTGGTTTTCGTGATTTTTTTTTATGGTTTTTTTCCTATATCATTTTCTTGGGGAATCAGGCTCTTTCGTAGTTGTGTTAATCATAGAGTTTCATTTACTTATCTGTTTCGACAAAAAGATAATATATTACATGAACTACGACTCGTGTGTTGCGCAAAGGAACGAAAATTTTAACCACAAAATTCGAATAATAATAGTCATATTTTATCCGGGCTTTATAACATGTGAGAATTGAGTGTGATTGTAAAGATAGAAAGTGGTTAAAAGGAACCTCTAGAGATTTGTTTGGGAAGAAGTGTGAGATAAGTTGTGTTCATTTCTTTCTTTGTTTTAAAAACTTATTTGTATATATAAAATCTATGTTTTCTTGTATCATTCTCATGAATTCTGAATAGTCTTCTTTATATTTCTCCCTATAATGAGATATGATTTTGTGAAGAATTAATTTTATTTCGTAAGGTTTTAAATGATTTAAAATAATTAAAAATATTATATTGAATTAAAATATTAATTATTAAATTGATTAAAAAAATAATATTACATCATAATTGTATTATTTAAATTATATTAAAAAAATTTAAATATTTATTACAAATTCAACCGTGATTGAAACATTATATTTTAAACCTCTCCTTTCGATATAATAATGTCTTTGATTTTCACAACTTCAGCCCGCACAATCGTTTGTTTGATACCTCCCAACCTTCTGCAAATTCTGGTTTAAGAACTTTTTACCTGAAATGAGATATTAATTAGTATTTTTTTCTTCTTTTTTTAATGTAAGCCATAATTAATACCGTCCACATTCTGAATTCAAGACCATTTAGATTTAAGACTTCTTTCCTCAATTATATTTACATGCATACCACTCACTTATGTGTTTGCATATCATACAAACAAATTTTAATTTATACATAACACCTTATCTTTGCATAAAAAATTGTATTCTAGTTTTTAATATTTAGAATAATGATATTTTAATAACCAAATTCAATATCATTAAATCAAACATGAGTATTAAATCAAACATGAGTTGATTTGATACTGCAGTGTTCAGTTCATGTAATGGCTGGGGACTTTTACATACAAACTACCCAATTCCTAAGTATTTACATATCTAATACCTTAATTTTGTTTTTTAACATTTATATCACCCAAATTTGTCGTGACAACAAGATTATGCTTGGAGGGAAAGACTTTAGTGTGGTTTCAGAGAATGGAGGCAAGATATTCGATGCACTCATGGGAGGAGTATAAGGATTGCTTGCTGGAGCGTTTCCAAGTAATTTAGGAATGAGACCTACAGAAGCAATTCTATGCTCTGACTCAGGAGGGCACGATTAAGGAAGAACGGGAGAAGTTTGAGCTTTTGTCAGAAAGATTGAGGGATATTTCTGTAGCAGAACTTGAAAGAAACTTCTTGAAAGGTCTGAAGCCCGACATCCGAGCAGCCATCCGACTATTAAGACAGTGAGGATTGAGAGAAATGATGGAGCTCACCCAGATGATAGAGGATAAGAAACAGGTGAAGAAGATCAATAAAGGAGGCAACACCGGAGGATTTAATAATAACACCTTAATAGCCACAACAACAACGACCCAAACGGAGATTGTTCATAAAGAGATACCGATGGGGAAGAATATAGGAACCCATCCAGGGGAAAATTTCAAGCACCTCACAGACACAGAAGTGCAGATAAAAGAGCAAAATGATTGTGTTTCCGCTATGAAGAAAAATATACATTAAAGAGCGTGCCCTTCAGATTCTTCTAGTTCAAGACGATACAAAGAGTGAAGAGTCAGAGGAGAATGTGGTGGAGTATCTGCATTTGGATGTGGTGAAGGTGTCCCTCAATTCGGTGGTGAGATTTACCCTGAATCACACCATAAAGGTGAGGGGGTGGATAAGGGTATAGTCGATTGTGGTGTTGGTGGATAGCGAGCCCACATAGAAATTTATCACAAATCAGGTTGTGGAGAAGCTAGGGCTGAGCTAGTACAAGGAGCTTCGACGTCATAATGAGGACAGGAAAGGTACATAAAATTTGGGGAGTTTGCAAAGGGTTAGTTCTAGCACTCCACGACGTATAGGTGGTGAAGGACTTCCTTCCCTAAGACTTGGGCAACACAGATGTGATTTTATGGATGAAACTACGAACGCTAGGGGAGATGAAGGTGGATTGGAAGTCCCTAACAAAGGAGTTCCAAGTGGAGGGTAGGAAGGTAACATTGAAAGGAGATGCTAGTTTATGCAAAACTATGGTGTCGCACAAAACCATGGTCAAGTTGATATGGGGAGCAGGATTGGGCTACTTGGTATAGTTGCAGAGCATTAAGAAGGTTCGAGATTCAGAGTTAACAAATTTTCTTGAAGGGGACCACAACTCCTACAATAGTTCAGGGATGTATTCCTACAGCCAAGCAGGTTACCTCCCCTGAGGGAGCACAAGCACTCTATTACCTTGAAGGAGTGTGTTTCTCCCATCAATTTCAGACCATACAGGTACCCCTAGATTCAAAATAATGAGATAGATAAGCTAATTAGAGAGAAGCTCGATGTTGGATTATCAGGCCTAATGTGAGCCTTTTTTCCAGTCTCATCCTGTTGGTGAAGAAAAGAGATGGAAGTTGGAGATCCTGCGTGGACTACCGGGCTTTGAACAAGGAGACGGTGTTGAACAAGTTTCTGATTCCTGCTATTGATGAGTTATTGGGTGAACATTATGAAGCAGTCATTTTCTCAAAAAATTGATCTTATGTTGTGATACCACTAGATCAAGATGAATCCAACGGATGTGCATAAGACGACATTCAGGAAACATGAAGGACACTAGGAATTCTTAGTGATGTCGTTTGGTCTCACCAACGCGCGGGCGACATTTCAATCCCTCAAGAATAGGGTTTTCCTTCATTATCTCTAGAACTTTATCCTGATCTTCTTTGATGACATTTTGATCTACAGTCATACAGAGACAGAGCATGTGGGGCACTTAAGGATCGTCTTGGAAAAATTGAAGGAGCACCAGTTGTATGCCAACTTGAAGAAATGTTTATTTGCACAATTGCAGGTGGAGTACTACGGATATGTGGTAACCAGAACGGAGGTAGCAGCGGACCAGTCCAAGATCGAGCTTATGGTTGATTGACACTTACCAAGAAGCCTTGAGGGGATTCCTGAGTTTCAGCTACTACTACCAGAAGTTCGTGAGAGAATATGACATGATTGCATGGTCACTAACAGAGCAGTTGAACATTTGAAGAGGTCCATGACTAGCGTACTGGTATTAGCACTTTCAGATTTCAGTAATCCATTTGCGGTGGAGATTGATACATCAAGGTACAGATTGGGAGCAGTGCTCATGCAGAATCAGTCATGATTGTCTACTTCAACCAGGTTCTTACAGTCAAAGCAAGGCCAAAGTCTATATGTGAACGGGATTTGATAGTCCTATTGATACCCTTGGTTATAGATTGGGAAGCCTTGAGACAGAAGAACGAAAGGGATGAAAAGCTGAGAAAGATAAGAACTGAGTTACTATTGATCTGAACAATCATTGAGGTTATGCATTGAGAGAACAGTAGCTGCTCCACCAGGGGATATTCATGCTAACCTAAGTCGTCAGAATATATTTCCAAATTATTACAAGGTTCTCGTGATAGTGCGAACGGGAGACATTAAGGGATGCAAACGACCTACATTTGGCGGCAAAACTTTATTAGGTGGGGATGTGCATAGACATTGAGGATATGGTGGCAAAATGTGACATATGTCAGTGGCACGAGTACTTGACCAGGGCACCAGGAGGGTTACTACAACTGTAGTGTTACCAAGGAAGGTTTGGGAAGAAGTGACTATGGATTTCATTAAGGGATTGCCACAATCAGAAGGATTCACGATGATCATGGTGGTCATGGATCGCCTGAGTAAGCATGCACATCTCATTCCCTTGCAGCATTCCTACACGGAGGTTTCATTCGCAGCAGAGTTTATCCTGGAAGTATCTGTTAGCACAAAGTACTTAAATCAATTATTTTGGATAGGGACAAGGTGTTCCTCAGTCACTTCTGAAAATAGCTATTCAGGTTGCAAGAGACTGTACTTAAGAGGAGCACCACACATCATCCCAGATCGATGGACAGACGAAGGTGGTCAATAGAAGTATGGAGACATACCTGCGTTGTTTTGTATCTAATACGCCAAAGCTATGGGCTAAGTTGATTGTATGGGTTGAATATTAGTATAACATGTCATACCACACCGCATCATAGACCATCCCTTTCAAGATATTTTATGGACGAGATCCATCTCACTTGGTACTTTATGGGCATGGTGCCACACCAATATCTAACGTCGATCAATACATCTAGGAGAGGGGCAGGATATTAGCAGGGCTCAAGGGACATTTATTAAAAGCTCAACAAATCATGAGGAGGAAAACGGATGAACACAGAAGAGAGGTGAAGTTTGAACCATGAGATATAATCTACTTGAAGCTGGGGCCCTACCAACAAAAGACATTGGCCAGGAGGAGCGAGAAACTTTCACATGATACTTTGGACCATATGAGGTGATGTCACGTATCGAGAAAAGGCTTATTATTTGAGGTTACCACCATCGTCTGCACTACACCTAGTCTTCCATGTATCACAGTTGAGATGTGCTATTGGAGATCAAGTCACCTCATCTAAACTACCGCCAACATTGGCAGAAGACTTGGAGGTGATTTTGGAGCCGTTAGAGATCGAAAGAGTGCGCCGAGGAGTAAGGGGAGCAAAGGAGTTATTGGTCAAATGGAAGAGGCCGTCAGACTATAAAGCAACATTGGAGCCTTATGAAGAGATCCACAACTAGTTTTCATCCTTTCACCTTGAGGACAAGACACTTTTTTGGGAGAAGTAATGTTATGCCCATACACGAGCCAGTCTACCCTAGATGGCTGGAAGCAATATAGCCGACCCAGAGGCGGGTCGGTCTTTGCGACGGGAAGAAGTGAAGCGGACAAAGGGAGTCGCAAAAGGAAAGGATATGCAAGGAGCATAAAATAATGGATTTTAAAGGGAAAGTTGGAAGGGAAAGTTTTTGAAATGCTATGAGAGGATACTATTAGAGAGAGAACCTAAGTTTGCTTTCTTTATGCATTATTATGTTGGCTGCTGAGTTTTCTTCTTTTGGTGATGTTCCTAGCGACGTCTAGGGTGTGGGAGAGTCGATCAACCTCTTGAAAGTATATCATTTTTTTGTATATTACTTTTTTGCATTTGCTTTTCGTAAGAGCATCCCATAATTGGCTTATTTCAATCGATCTATCGTCGTTTCGTTGTTGTTTCTTACTGATTTTGGTGTCCAGGCGTATTATTACTCTGAAACTTTAATAAAATTTGTCAAACTTAACAAAGTGGATGATCATTGAGTAAATTAGTGTTGATTACATAAAATCAAATAATAGATTTAAAAAACTTTCATTATTTTTCAAACAGAGTCTACATTTAAGAAAAACCGTAAAAGAAAAAGAGCTTCTCCATCTTAAAAATAAATACTCGTGGCAACTCTTCTGGTACATAAAATCAAACATAACAAATTATGATCAAAATAGCGAATTTGAATAAGAACTTATCAGTATGTCCACGTTCAATGTCATGATTTGTTATCGGATGAAAAATGATCTGCTAATGAAGTCTCTCTTGCTGAAAAGGGTACAGCTGATCCGCGAAGTGATTCTGGTCCTTCTGTTGTAATTCTTTTGCATAATGCATCACAGTTACTTATGACCTCTGTAAGCCTACCTTTGAGCTCTCCAACCTCTATCTGTAACTGATTCACTGCATGGTTTGCAAAATAAAATAAACACAACAGTAATAATGGACATGAATATTATACTACGAGTTTTATTTTCTACAATGTAAATAACATCCAAAAAATTTTGCTCTAGTTGAGGATGATCTGCGATTTGGATATTCTAGGGGCCTTATATGCATAACATTGAATTTCTATGCTTTTACATCTTTAATATCTAATTATTTATGTTTACCTATATGACATTCCAATCACAAGATGAAATCAACAATAACACTAACTTATATAAATAAAATAAAATAACTTATAAAATTATGGAATATTTTGTGAAAGAGCTCTCATTTCATTAACATATGGGCTTATAGAGAGCCTTACAACATTTACAAATATATTCATACACTTCTTCTATTTACATATATTACCCTACATTAGAAACAAATCCCAACACTCTCCTTCAAGATGGGCAAAAGATGTCAACTAAGCTCATCTTGTCACACAACCTAGAAAAATCTTATGAGCTAAGTCCTTTAGTGAGGCAGTCAGAGCAACTTGCTCTCTAGTGGCTACATGACTTAGCTCCAGTAGACAGTTATTCAACTTTTCCTTGATGAAACCTATCAATCTCCTCAGGTTTGGTTCTATCATGTTGCACAGGGTTGTTAGCAACGTTGATCACTGACTTGTTGTCGCACGACTACTTCATTTTAGTTCGTTGGTCCACCTTGAGCTCTGCCAATAAGACTCTTAGCCACATCATCTCAGCAACTCTTAAGGCCATGGTTTTATACTCTACCTTTGTTGTTGACCTTGCTACTATTGATAGTTTTTTGCTCTTCCTCGAGACCAACTTATCCCTTACAAACATGCAGTATCCAGATATGGACTTCTTGTCATCCAAGAACTTGCCCAGTCAAAGCTACAATAGTCCTCACTTCTTACATGTCCATTCTTGTTGAAGATCAGCCTCTTTCCTAAAGCACTCTTCAGGTTCCTTAGAATTTGATATACTGCATCCATGTGACCCTTCCTCGGATCATGCATGTGATGACGCACCATACTTACTGCAGATGATATGTCGGGACGAGTGTGACTCAAATAAATGAGACGACCTACCAAACTCTAGTAGGTCTTGCGATCAACTGGCTCCCCTCCTCTACGCTCAATTTTCCCTTCTGATCAATTGATGAAACTGCGCGCTTGCATCCGAACATGTCTATCTCTTTGAGCAAGCCTAGCACATATTTCCTCTAAGATAGAACAATCCTCTTTACTCCACGAGCCACCACAATTCCAAGAAAGTATCCCAACTGTTTAGGTCCTTCACCTTAAACTTCTTGTACAAAATTAACTTCAGCTAAGCAATCTCTCCCCCATCATCCTCAGTGACAATCATATCCGTATACACAACAAAAATAGTAATGTGGCCACCAAGTCATTGAAAGAAAACTGTGGTCAGAATTGATATGCCGATAACTCATGCCTACTATTTTTTTTCTGAAGTTGTCGAACCAGGTCCGAGGGGACTGCTTTAAGTCATATAATGACTTTCTAAACCTACACACCTTGCTCACTGTCTGTGATGTGCTGAATCCTAATGGTATCTCCATATATACCTCCTCCAGTAGCTCCCCAAGAAGAAAAGCATTATTCGCATTCAGTTGGTGGAGTCTTCATCCACTATTCACTGCTAGAGAAGTCAATGTTACCACTGTGCTCATCTTTGCGACTGGTGTACGGATTTCATCGTCGTCAATGTCATATGTCTGGCTGTACCATTTTTTCAATAGTCGTGATTTGTACCTCTCCACCTTCCCTTCTGAAGTTTATTTTACCGTGAAGATCCAGTTACATCAAATTGTCTTCCTCCTTGCTAGTAGTGGTACAATCTCCCATATTCGATTTATATATAAAGCTCTAAGCTCTTCATGCATTACCTCCACTTGGGATCCTCTTTAGCAATCTTCCAACACTTAGGTATAAAGACAGAGTCAAATGATGCATTAATGCATGTTCCATGCAAATGTAAGATGTTAGAATAAACAAAGTTTGCAGTGTCAAGTTCTCACCCAAAACGATCAAAAGGATATCCTGCATTGCTGCAGAAGGCCCTTCTTAAAGTTGGGGGGTAAGAGTACACGAAGAGATAATATCATCTGAGTGTTTTGATTCATAGGTTGATGGTGTAGGTGTCTCAAGAGTTGGGGAAGACCAGACAAAGAACTTGTTGGCACAGTAGGCTCTGTTCCATCAATTTGCTTCTTCCTCCGTGTATGCACCCTTAGCTCACCTTCAACCAAAATTTCACCACCTCTGGGGGTCAATCTCATCGATTTTCGTCTCCTCAATTGATTCATCCCACATCACAGGACATGGCATTTCTCCCACTTGTGCCACTCCACCACTACTCACTCTATTTTGCATCATATCTCCAGTGGTTGATGAATCACCCAGGGTGACTTCACTTCTAGAGTTAGTATGGTTCAAACTCTTTGAATGATACATCCATACTCACAACGAGCCTCTTCTCAATCGAACTCCAGCGGACATAACTTTTATGAGTAGCAGAATAACCCACGAAAACACATTTCACAGCTCTGAAATTCAATTTTCCTACAGATGGTCTATTATTTGTCACGAAGCATACACATCCAAATACATTCAACGGAAGGATCGCACTATTGTCACTTTTCAACATCTGACAAGGAGACTTCCACTTTAGCACCCTTGAGGGCATTCTGTTAATCATTTGAGCGGCTGTCAACACTGCTTGCTCCCACAAGTATTGTGGGACATTCATTGTCACCATCATGCCCCAGGCTACCAATAGAAGATATTGATTCTTCCTCTCTACTACTACATTTTGTACTAGTGTGTATGGACATGTGATTTGGTGAATCTTTCAAGTTGACAAGTAGTCCTCAAATGCTTTGTTGATATATTATTTCTCATTATCAGATCTCAGAATCTTCACAACTGCACAATATTGAGTCTGGATTGTCTTGTGGAAATCTTTAAAAGAAGCAATCACCTCAACCTTTTGTTTCATCAAATATATATAGATAACACCAGCAATTAATAAATGTAACAAAATACTGATAATCATTCATAGAACTAGAAAAAAAATTCTCATACATCAGAATATATCAAATCAAACACACCAGAGCATCTATTCCCAAAATTGACATAAGAGCTCCTAGTGAGCTTGCCAAACTCACAAGCACCACACCAATTTCTCCTTATTTTCTTTCCCATGCATAGATGGATACAACGGACTCAGTATACTAAGACTAGAATGTCCCATACATCTGTGATGAAAAGTAACACGTCCTCAACGCTCCTCCCAAATTCTCCTACTACAACACTTTCCACCATTGATGTCAAAGCTGAGTCCATCCCGTCTCGGTCCAAGTACAAGAGTTTACTATGCCACGTTCCAGTCCAAGTATCCGGCTAGTCCTTTTCTCTTGGAAGACCACCTAAGGAATATCAAAAGAAATAATACATTTCAACTGGAGAATAATGACATTAATGAATAAAAGGTTTAATGGAAAAAAAGAGGCATAAAACATTAAACAAAGTCATATGATTGGTACATCCCATTGTACCCTTACCAACTATAGGATGTGTTGCACCAACAACCGTCTTTATACTCTCGGGTACTGATAGATGAGCGTATGTGGAGAACTCTCCAGTAGTACCTGTCATGTGATGAGAAGCACTAGGATATATGCTTCAATCTGATGATTCTGTGGTGGAAATAGACAAGAACAAGTGTCACTAGTACCATTGTTGAAGCAAGCATAAATGACAATGTTACCCCTTGATGTCGATGAATTGAAACAGCCTCTCCATCAATTGTTATTTCTTGCTTCCTCTTCAACAGCTCCAGACACATGATTCTCACTAGTAAAGATCATACATATCTCTCCCCTGTCCTCTGTTACCATCAAATTTTCCCGGTAGCCCCCTCTTCCACCTTTCCAACCGCCCACGACCACGACAATGACCACAACCTCTACCATGTCCATGTCCTCTTGTCTCTCTCCTTTGGTGGCTTAGGATAGACCCAGCCTAGATGGCCAACTTCACCACAGTTGTAGCACTTGCGCGTCTCCCCCTGGACACCAAGCATACCTGAGCTCGTAGTAGCCAATGTTGATCGTGCACTTGAAAAACCAATCGACTCAAAGTGCTGCTTCATGTGGCTCTTCTTCTGTATCATCGACGCAATGGCCTCATCTAATGTAGGAATAGTTGTCTGAGCTAAGAGAACCAATCTCCCCTGATCAAAGGTCGGGTATAAATGAGTCAAAAATTGCATAGTCCTCATTTGTGCAAAACTTTCTCCATTCTTACACCTCAGATCACCACAATTTGACATATATGAGAAATTATCAAGATCTTGCCACAACTGCTCCGGGTCTATAGAGCACTCTTGAATCGATCTATCATCCAAAACCACGACCTCTATTTCATGTTGAATCTAAAACACCCTCATGTGGTTCTCAGCTTCAACATAGATCCTCTTCAGCTTCGGCCAAATATCGTTCACATTCTAAATGTCATCCACTAATGAGGCAATCGATGGAGCCATCGAATTGAGTATCCAGGTGTAAGACAAGGCATGTGTTGTCCTCCACTCGTCCCTCTCAACACTGTCACTCTTTGGCTCGACCCCCGTAAGGTATCATTTTAGTCTCTTCCCTACTAGAGCAGCCTTGATCCGATGCGACCAACTCAAATATGTAACCAGTCCATCGAGTTTTAGATCCCTAGGAGGGAGATCTAGCTTCATCTGTATTAGAGCATGTGTTGGCTTTTGTCGATCTATATGAGCTCAAGTAAGATCTTTAAAACTTCGAGATCTATCTTACCCAAAAGCTTCAATTCTTTACCTCCTGCACCATCCCCTTCTGCTTCCTCACAGGAAATTATCACGACTTTCCTCCGAACAAAAAAAACAAAGCATTACATCGCTTGTTACTTCTTTCCTAGAGAGCAAATCAATCAAGAACACTCCCAAAACCAGCGCCCACTTCTCTAGTTTTGCAGCAGAGAACTCTAACTCTATTCGCGACTCGGTGCCTTCATAGTTTGGCAGCTGTAGCACAGCAATTCTGTCGCATCTTCCCTGCTCAGTATTGCATCCTTGCCACGATTTCCCGGTTCCTTCGCAGTTAGCTCTGATCACGGCTGTACGACAAGTTCGTCATGCCCGTCGTCACCGTCGTAGGTAGCCACGCACATCATCGCCTTTCCCATCTAGCTTCCTAGCAAGATCTATCGCGATCAAGTCTGTCTATCCCGTTGGTGTCACGATCCCATCAGCCTTCCCAGCGAGCGCGATCTCATCTGCCTTCGGGATGTGGCTACGTGAAGCGATGATGTCTGCCTTCCCCACGCAACAATCTCTTCTGCCTTCCTAGCAAACTTTATCGAGGTTGCTACGTGAAAGAAATGAAGATCGAGTTAAGGTCGGTTGGCTGCTAGGTTAGGACGTTGATATCATATGGAATTATTTTGTAAAAGAACTCTCGATAGAGTCTTACAATATTTACAAATAAACTCTTAGGCTTTTTCCATTTACAAATACAACCCTACATTAGATACAAATTTAAACAAAAATAAAGTGAAATTTGCATAGATATCACACAATTCTTATGTATTTACAAATCTTGCAAGATATTTACACTGACAACATCTTGGTGTCATAAATTTTTACATGAAAATGTTTATTTCACTTTTAAAAATATAGTGATTATGGTAGTTTTTTTATAGGATCTTAAAATTTTGAGTAGCAGGTTTGTAAATATGAATGCTTAGATGTTAGATATGTAAATAAATAAGAATAACACTACCTCCAGTAAGGCTGCGCGATGCTGTTCTTATGGATGAGACTGAATAATTGAAACGTTGGAGAAGCTTCCCAGTCAAAGCATCTGCTGTCTCAATCATGTTCTCTATCTCCTCCTGTGACATTCCATAAATGAGGTGATGCACATCCTCATCACAGACTAAGAAATCCTGAAAATCTGAGGCTATCAAGAAACGAAGTAGACCACCAAGTTTTTTTTTGACAAATCGATTTACATGTAAGGCTATGAACTGAGAAGTACAGTCAAATTTAGAATTAGGCATAATTTGGAGAAATTATGACTCAAGATAGCCTTAAATTTATTAAGGATGGGTTTTCTACCTTCTAGATTACTTTGAGTGTAATATATGACTAATCAGTCAACTACTACATTACTCGCTCTTCTAAAAATATATCCAACGGGTAGAAAATCGATCCAGACCTCAAGGTATCCTAAAATAATATTTTTCATGCTAAGTTAGGCTTTTTCTCCGTGTAGTTTTTGGGATGAAAAAAATAATTATTCCTCTAGATTTCCTAAGACTCTGTTACAAGATAAATAGCAGGAGAAGGCCACCACATTAGGAAAGCCACAAAATCCTCATGCTAGGAAAAGGAAATAGAAATTACCAACAATAACTAATTTTCATAGAAACTACTAAAAATAGAAAATAATAAAAATAGAAGATATCAAAAAAGAAAGTTCCTAAAATTCTGACACCCCCTCTCAAGTTGGAGCATAGATATTTATCATGCCTAACTTGCTTACAAGCAACTCAAACTAGGCCTGAAAAGTCCTTGGTGAAGCCATCTGTTATTTATTCCATTGTCAAAGTGAAAGACATGCTAATAGCTCCACAATCAATCTTCTCCTTTATGAAGTGTCTATCAATCTCCACATGTTTTGTGCAGTCATGTTGCACTGAATTTTTTGCAATGCTTATGGCAGCTTTATTGTAACAGTAAAACTTCATTTGCATGTTTATCGGGATCCTTAGTTCTTCAAGAATTCTCTTCAGCCATAACATCTCACATACTCCAATAACCATAGTCGATATTCTGCCCCAGCACTACTCCTTGTCACTACATTTTGTTTCTTACTTCACCATGTAATCAGTTTTCCCTGAACATAAGTATGATATCCGGACATCAATCTTTTGTCAACAACCAAGCCCGCCTAATCTGCATTGGTGAATGCCTGAATATTCTATTATGTGGTCTTCTTGAAAGAGTAAACCCTTACATGGTGTACATTTTAGGTAATTCATAATCCTATTAGTTGTTTCAACATGTTTTTTATATAGCAAATGCATAAATTGACTAATCAAACTTACAATAAAGGCGATATATGTCCGTGTATGAGATAAGTATATCAATTTTCTCACCAACTTTTGATAGCAAGCTATATTCTCCGAGTCACCTTCCTTCCCATCTCCCAGTTGCGATTGGAAAGATTTGGGGTATTTGCATTCCTACAACCACTCATCTTAGTTTCCTTAGAAGATCAAGAACATACTTCTGTTGGGAAATAAGAGTCTCTTTCTTCAATTAAGTAGCCCCAATGCCAAAGAAATACCTCAGAAAAATCTTTCATTGGTTTATTTTATATTTGTTATCTTCAGTGAGAACTATATTGTCCATATACACAATCAATATAGTTATATTCTCATCATTTGAATGTTTGGAGAACATTCCATGATCTCCTTGCCATTGGGTATACCTTTGACCTTTAACAAATAGTAAATTTTTCAAACCACATGCTCGGTGATTGCTTCAACCTGTATAAGAATTTTTTTAATTTATAAACCTATGTTGAATTTCTTACAAAATCCTAGAAGTGCATCCATATACACTTCTTACTCTAAGTTCCTAATCAGAAATACATTTTTTATCATAAATTATTGTAGGGGGTCAATCAAGATTAGTTGTAAGTGGTAGAAGAACTTATATAGAGTTTAGTTTTACGACTGGGACGAATGTATCTAAGTAATCAATGTCATAGGTTTGAGTGAATCCCTTGACAACCAGTAGAGCCTTCTATCTTTCTAGAGACTCATCAAAATTATACTTTATTGTAAACGCCCATTTGCATCTAACAGTTTTCTTCCGTCAAGAAAGATCAACCAATTCCCACGTGTCATTTATTCCAAAGCTTTCATCTCCTCGAAGACAACCTCCTTCTTCATAGAAACTTTCAAAACATCATGCAAAATATTAGGAATTTCCATACAAGACATACGTGTGATAAAAGCCCAAAAAATTGTTGAGAGAATTTCATATTACACAATGAGAGAATGGTTGTTGAACGCAAGAACTCACCCCCTTACAAGTAACAATGAGATGATTAGAATCATTAGATTTAAGATTAGAGCTAGACTCAGGTTCAAGACTTGATGATTCAGAATTTGAAGATGAAATGGACTAATCATGGGATAAAAGCTCAGTGGGGATATTACCTGGAGGATTCATGGATTCTAAGCGATGCAAAGGATTGGCAAACTTTTCTTTTGAGTTGACCTTTGTTATGAGTAGACAATGTCAAATGATACCAATGTCGTAGCTTTTTTTTCCTCCTTATTAGTGATTATAGGATTATGAACATCATAAGATGATACTTTAGGGAAGATCCTAGTCGTCTTCCATATCTAAAAAACTTGACCCACCTTCTCTTGATATTAAATAGCTTGGATTTTCAAGTTGAATAATCAATATTGGGGAGATATTATTTTGTGAGTTTTCGGTTTCAAGAAAGTCCTGAAAACCAGTAGTCAAATCTTCATTTTATCACTCCCGTTTTGAAGAAGGGGTGAAGAAAATGAGTGCTTAAAAAAAGGTGACGTATGAAGAAACAAGAAATATGATAAAAACATTTATACTCCTTTTGGGTTGGAGCATAACCAACACACATTTTATGCTCATGGTTCAAATATTCCTTGATTATGACTATAAACGTGAATAAATGCAATGCATCCAAATTTCTTTAAAAGTAAAGAACATAAAAAATGATTTGTCAGGTAAATTTTATGAAAAATATCAAAAAGTGTTTCAAAAGTCAAAATTTTAGTAGGTGTTCTATTAATGAAAAATGTTGCAGTAAGAACATTTTCACCTCAAATATATTTTGGAATATGATTTGTAAATAATAATGCTCGAGCTACTTCGAATAAGTATGTATCTTTTCATTCAGCCACATCATTTTGTTGTGGGGTGTCAACATAAGAACTTCGATGAATTATTAATTTTAGGAAAAAAAATTAACCAAAATATTTTTGAAATACTCTCAGCCATTATCACTTTATAATATTTGAAAAAAAAAATTAACATCGTTTATACCATGGTGTAAAATTATTTAAAAATTGTTTCCAGTTCAGGTTTTAATTTCATTAAAAATGTCTAACTTAACCTTATTTACAACAACAATAACAAACAACCTTTATCCCACTAAGTGGGGTCGGCTACATGAATCTTTTTTCTCCATTGTGTCCTATTTAGTGTCGTATTTTCATTTAATTCTAATAACTTAAGATCATTTTTTATATAATATGCCCAAGTCATCATAGGTCTACCTCTGCCCTTCTTTACATAAGTCGAATCTAAAACATCTACTCTTCTAATCGGATCATCAAATGGTCGACGTTTAATGTGACCAAACCATCTAGGACGACTCTCTCTAATTTTGTCCGTCACTGGACCTACACCAGCCCTATCACGGATATATTCATTTCACATTTTGTCTCTAAGTGCAAAGCTACTCATCCACCTAATCATTCTCATCTCGACAACATTTAACTTAGTTTTATGCTTCTCTTTTAAAAGCCAACATTCAGCACCATAGAGCATTGCAGGTCTCACCACTATCTTATAATTTTTTTCTTTCAGTCTAAGCAGTACTTTTCTATCACACAATAGGCCCGAAGCATTCCTCCACTTCAACCAACCAACTTAAATTCTAGTAATAACATCCCCATCAATATCACCATCACTTTGAACAATAAACCCGAGATATCTAAAACGTTCACACCTTTTAATAATTTGATCACCCATAGTCACATTTCTGTCATTAGAGCTACAACTACTAAAATTACATTCTATGTATTCAATTTTAGTTCTACTTAAACGAAGGCCTTTAAACTCCGAGGTAGACCTCCATAATTCAAGTTTTTCGTGAGCTCTCTCTTTCATCTTATCCACAAGAAGGATATCAGCAAAAAACATACACCAAGGTACATCCTCTTGTAAGTGTCCAATAAGACAATCCATAACTAAAGCAAAAAGATATGGGCTTAAAGCCAATCCCTGATGTAAACAATAGAAATAGGAAAATATTTGGTTAATCCTCCTTCTGTTCAAACACAAGTAACAGTTCTTGTATACATATCTTTAATGACTTGAATATAAGTCATATCAACACATTTCTTCTCAAGAAATCTCCAAAGGACATCTCTGGGAACCTTATCGTGAGCTTTTTCTAAATCAATAAAAATCATATGTAGATCCTCCTTATTATCTTTGAACCTCTCCATCAAACCTCTCAATAAATATATTATCTCTGAACTTAACCGTATATGATCATCATTAAAGATAAATCAATGTTTTCAGAGTGTGCAAGATGTTTATAAGGACCTCAGATATAACCATGAATCAGAGTAAAAGATGTAATTGGTTTGTAAATTTAGGGAAGAAAAGACGCATGATGATGTTTGGCAAACTGAGAGACTTCACATTGAAAAAATAATATTTTTATTTTGAAATAAACCGAGAAACAGGAATTTTAAATACTGAATATTAGGATGACCTAACATATCATTATCTTTGGAAACAAAAAGAAAATTCAAACAAGCATTGCTAATTCCCATCAAGGTCATCATCAAAATAATAGTGTCCATCATTTTACTTAACACTGTCAACCATCCTCTAGTTGTGAATTCTTGAAACTCAATAACAAAAGTAAAAATAAACTTGACATGAATAATCATAAGCGATTTTGCTAATGGACAATAAATTATAAGACGAATTGACAACATTTAGCACACCACGAGAGTTAACAACGATGTGAGTTTGACAGTTCCAATTTCGACAATTACTGAGAGGGAACCATCGATAATTTTAACTCTTTTATTGCCTACACAAGGACTGTAAATTGTGAATAATTTAGAACAACCAGTCTAGAGAGTTACTGTTATGTATTAAAGAACGAAATGAAGTCAATTATAATCTTAGAAATTAAAACAACTTGTGTAAGTGCTCTAATTGCTACATGATGAAAGGTATCACATCTGAGTTAGTAGAAGACCATTGAGTTTCATTAGTAGTGACCCTATTTTCACATTTAAATTCTAATTTTCAATTTTTGAGTTTATCATGAAGCTTCCATTATTTTCTAGCAATGCTCGTGCCACCATAAATAAGGGGTTTTCGAATTACTGGAAATAGTAGAATTTCGTTGGGCGCCAGTCATTGTTAATTTGTACGAAATCATCGAGGGAAGAATGAGATGAGTCCAAAAATCCGAGGAGATTTCGATCGTGAGTTATTTTGGCGCTTAACTCTGAGTAGAAGAGAAGTTGGCAGCTCCAACGTAGAAGTAGTTGAAGGGGTTGAAATAGATTGAGTATTTGATGTGCCCACGGCACTTGGGAATGGAAGCCTTCTCTGTGAAAACTAAAGGGACAAAAAGAAGACTTCTTTCTCTAAAATTACCAATTCCAATGGCACGGAAGATGGAAGAAACTAACGAAGAAGAAGCCTGCTATCGAAAAACAAAAAATGGTGAAAAAAAAGAAAAGAATACAAAGGTTGCAGAGAAAGTCCTCGTCGAGAAAAAGCTTCACACTAAGAAGCAACTTCCGACATCAAACAAGGGCGACAAGAAGGAGCTTCTGAAATCCTCTATGACATGGTACATTCGGAACCCTCGAAAACATAATCGCAAGGAAATTGTGTCGTCAAAGGAAAAAGAAACAAGCCATAGTTTGGACATGGACTCGGCCTGCGCAGTTTCAACGCCAGAGGAAAGACAAAAAACGCATCAGGTTTTGTAATGTCACGATGCATCCATTGCCTTTTCAGCTGGCTCTAATTGTGATTGTAACACGAGGATGGGTCTCTGAAGATTATGATCCAATCATTGTCTCCCTAGTGAGCTTCAATTGCAACTATCTTGCAAGGTGTCATTGGAC
>NEWO01000516.1:120274-141993 GCA_003013225.1 Phalaenopsis aphrodite | reverse complement strand
GTGTAGTTTTTGGATGGGAAAAACAATTATTCCACTACAAATTCCCAAAACTCTATTACAAGATAAAATAGAAGGGGAAGACTGCAACATTAGGAAAGCCATAAAATCCTCTTACTAGCAAAAAGAAATAGAAATTACCAACAATAGCTAATTCTAAAAGTAGAAACTACTAAAAATAGAAAATAATAAAAATATAACCTATCAAAAGGAAAAGTACCTAAAATTCTAATGCTCCATGCCAATGGCAAAAATTTTAATAATCTTTTGTTCTAAGTCTTCATTTATTACTATTTTGTTTGTGTTTGTACCTTCCTTTTTCTTTATTGTTGATATTTGGCACTTTCTTATGTATGCTATTTAAATTAAGAATTTGTACATTCTACTCCACATTTTTTTAAGAACATAACATTGGGATATTGTTTTATTTGTGCCACACACCCTGACAATATCCCACTTTCACCCTTATCCAAAGTAAGAGGTAGGGAAAGAAGAGAGAGAATGATTAGAAAACTTCAACTCTCATTAATGATCTTTAAGTTACCCAGGATTTTAAATTTATGGTACAAACTCGCCTGTTCAACTAAGGATTTACATTTTTGGCCATGCCAGATACCATTACATGTTCGAGCCTATGCACATACAGAATGTCAAGCCTACGTACAATTCAAAAGACAACAACAACGAGCCTTTATCTTACTAAGTGAGGTCAGCTACATTAATACTTTTTCTCCATTTTTTCCTATTGAGAGACAAATTTTTATTAAATTCTAATAAATTAAGAACACTTTTAACACATGCCAAAGTCCTTTTAGGCCAACCTCGACCTTTCTTAACATAAATTTAATTTAAAATATCTACTTTCCTAGTCAGATCATCAGATGGTCGGCGTTTAAAGTGACAAAATCATCTAAGACGACTCTCTCTAATATTATTTTCCATTGAAGCTACACGAACCCTTTCAGGGATATATTCGTTTCAAATTTTATCTCCAAGTGTAAAAACACTCATCCACCTAAGCATTCTCATCTCAGCAACACTTAGTTCATGCTTCTCTTTTATAGGCCAACATTCTGCGCCATAAAGCATTGTAGGTCTCATCACCATCTTATAATTTTTTTTCTAGAATTCAAATGAAAAAAAAAATCCTGAAGTGATCACAATTTGTAAGAACATATTTGAAGGGTAAAGAGAAATTTGGTCACATTCTTTGAAGGCGAAAAAAAGAGAACTGATGTTAAAGCATAGAACATATCTGACTAATTGATCATCATGGTTTTTAATGGATCCACCATTTAGTAATACAATACGTTCTTGACTATTATTAAAAAGATTTAGGACTCCAACTCTTGCACCTACTCAAGAGCACATTATGCGGGCAAAGTGTATGAAAATTCGAAATCAAAAAAATAAATATCAAACCAGATTAGGACCAACAATTTAGTTTCTTTTTAAACTTGGAGTTGTCAGCTTGTCTGATTGTCTTCATATAATTCTCTTTTCCGAATAATATTCTTTTTTGGATCATCCAATTAATTCAAAGAAAGAAGAGAACTTGAAAAGGGAGAATAGGACGAAACTTGATAAACAAATTTATAGAACGTAGAGAACTTTTATAAGACATTCTTCAAGTGATAGATCAAGAATGTATGCCCAAAATCAGATCAGGCCCAAGTATCTTGAAAACATATCGACGAAGAGAATCCTATAAGAGCAACAAACATAACCGGAGAATTTAAACTATATTTTGTTCTGGGATCAAGTGCAACTCTCAAAAGAACGTATCCATTTAGTTAATTACACTTTGGGGTATACCCAAGAATACTCTCGATTAAAAAGTCTTGCTTACATTTTTTAGATAACTAGTGAATGGGAATATCAAGGATTTTGATAATCTCAAATAGGACTATCCTAATGCTTTCAAATTCATACTAGAACATAGGGTAGAGGGTGATTCACCGTATCCTATATGGGCGACAGCCTATCAGCAATCAGAGCCTATGAAACTACATCAATGATGCGTCAAAGAAATAGAATGAGCTTAAAAGGGGTATATCAATAAAATGTGAGGAAATCCTAAGCTGGTAGAGATTGTCAGGTCAAGATTTCATAAAGTCGTCATCCTAAGCTATTGAGACTCTAAATCTACTTAGTCATGCAGGTAGTTCACCCATGTGTTGCGTTGCCTAAGAAAACCCAATTGCCCTAAAGTCAAGAGAAAGAAACAATTGATTCTCTATTTCCTTGGATGGAATTGACAGAAATGGGACTTATACCTGCCAAGAAAATGGCATGGATGCCACTATAATGAAAGGAAAAGAAAGATCTAGCTACAAAGCCAAACCATCCCACAAAGGAGTTATACTCCGTCTGGGTGGAACCTCTAACATCCTAGCCATTGTAGATAACCATTTAAGCGTAGAAATTTATTCTTGGCCAGTCAGATTGGAGAATAAAGAGTGCTCCTGCTCAGTACATGAAAATATGATGCGCTAATCAACAAAAAGTTCTTAATATGATGGCCCTATTAGTATGACTTGCGAAATGTTCATGCATGCGAAACCATTCATGCAAGAAACGTAATGTATAAAGTAAATTGTTGATTTAAAAATGATATAACTATAAAGTTCGATTAGAATCAATATTATTAAAATTACGGACCACGTCTTAATAAATTTTCCTTAGGGACCTAATCACAATGTGAATATGTGGCTAATATTTGATGTGAATCACTATAACTTTCACACGACTTCCTGATCCAAAGAATAATACAAAATAATGATTATATTTGTCTTAAAAGTACTCATTTCGATAATGAGATAAGACTATTATGAAATTTTTCCAAAAAATAATGTAGTTGCAATTTCTGGGCTCTATTAAACGCAGTGTACTTCTATTCAATCGTGACTGATTTGATTATGTTCCTAATCGAGGAACAAGACATATCAACCATATGACATCTCTTAAGATATGCTAAATTTGATTCATTCATTCTTAAACAGATGATATGTGGAATTTGATCCATTCATTCTAACTGGTCAAACCAATCAGATATATTACATAAGAAACCCTGCTAGAGAAAGAGATAAAGTTGAATGCGTAGTCGTCATCAAGACTAAACCTAGTTATATTTCCCATAATTTTATTGAACAATGGATTATATTAACGGATGTTACTAGTGCAAATGATAAAGTTAGTCGTCTTGTGAATAATTCTAATGATGATATAAATAAGAAAATTTTAAGTACAACCTCTACTCAGTCGTTCGATGAAGATGGGTGTGTAGTTTTAATTTTCAATTTTTTTCTACTTTTACTTATAGTTCTAAGTTCTATTTTTTGCATTATCTGTTTAACGTTTCTAGTATTTACATTAGTTATTTTCTTTTTTTATTTTAATGCATTTACTTTTGTTATTTCAGGTTTTCACTTCTATTATTTTCTGATTTTATTTTTATTGTTTTCTGCTTTTACTTCAATTATTTCTTATTTTTATTTCTATTAGTTTATGCTTATAATTATTCGGATAAATTTCTTTATCCTTATTACAGATAGCTTTAGGTGGCAGTGATGATAAAGAACCTCGTATAGAAAAGCATGACTATGACAATCACCGGATTATAAAAGTAAGAAACAGGCAATTTCGCAGCCACCGTATAGATAAGCATGACTATGACGATCAACACTACAACCGCCACATTGGTTTCCATCAGACCCGTTGCACATAAGCCTTTCACGCCCCTAGAGCTCCTGCCACCGTTTATGTCGAGCTTGCTGTGGTGGACACCTCAGGCAGTTGTTCATCAACTTGAATGAAAATTCACAAGTAATTTAAATTACAATAATTGAAATTAGTTTTCTATTATATTATAAAACTAATCTCATTTTTCTGCAGGTATTAGCCATCTAGGTAGCTCGTCCACAGGATAACGAAGATCACCAAGTGTAGTTATGATGCTCAGTATTTATTATGAAAGAAAATCCCGATAGAGATTCGGGACATAACTTGATATAAAATTAAATAAGTTTGAATTACAATTATAATCATAAGTTATATTTTTATAATAACTAATATTACTTTATAATTATTTTACAGAAAGACTTCTAGTGGGATGCTCATCATCATCAACATATCTCAAGGATCTTTGATACCCGAGGGCAGACTTACTTGCGAGATATTTTCACTGTTCTCTGCAAAGAACAGAGGACCATCTAAATGGGGGAGGATGTATGAGCCAAGTTGCCCAGTGTTTTGGCTTCTCCTGAGTATCTCCGAAAAAGAAGCAAACGACATAGCACAACCGAAGCTTGGATTGCGGGGGCATGTGAACCGCTTTACGCACCTGAGCATTGGTCCCATATACCTAGTATAGGAGAAAGATAAGATTTATTCAATGTATTAAATTAATTTCTATAATTATTTTTTTCTAACATTTTTATATGTTAATACAGGTAGACATTGGGACGGAGTCCACTGCCGCTGAGTTGCACGCCTGCACGCATCAACATCAGTCTGATCAGTGGTGAGTCAATGACAGATCTCGAGGTATCCATGTAAGTTGAATATTTTTTTTATTTCTATAATTTATTTACAATCTTACTTCAATGCTAATTACTCTTACAATCTTCGGTATAATGAGTATGTGCATCTGACAAATGTCCGGAGTCGGAGCCCAACAAAAGTTGGTAGCTCTAATGGTCAGTCTAACTACTCAGACTTTGAGATATTGAAAGAATTTGCATGCAAGAGGGTGTGGGGGGTTGGGGTGGGGAAGCGGGGGGAAGAAGGGGTAGTCTACGGTCTCAGGGCATAAGGATTAGTTTACTAGGCACGACACTCCAATTCCAGTCAGAGGTCACCATCAGTTGATGCGACCAACTTTACTTTTAATCTACGTGAGATAGAGTTCAGGCTGAATGCGACAGAGTAAGCAAAGGATGCCAACTTCAAGAGGCTTGAGACCATGCATGAGCAGTTGCAGTGCCAGGCAAATATGTCTAACAAGCAACCTATGATCGACGAGGAGAAACAGATCAGATAATTTTTTATTTTTATATGTGTAGAACATTATTGTATTATTTTTATTTATTCCGTAGATATATTTTAGTGGATGATTTTTTACGATTTATTGATATTTATTGTTATATTTGTTATGATTTCATTTATTAAAGTCTGCGTGTACTTTTACACTGTTTTGAGATGATGAGGATATGTTTGTTATTTGTTTTGTTCTGCGATTGTAGGTGTATTACATTTGTTTGCTAGGGCCTCGGTTATTTTTTCTTGCTCTAATGCAGGTTTCCGGTTAAATTTTCTGCCAGTATATTATTACCAGTTGAAAAAACAACCGATTATTAGCGGTGGGACAACCAGCCGGTAGGTTTAATGGCCATCAATAATATATCGATTGAAAATGCAGCCAGTCCGATTACTAGCTGAAATATAGCCACAATTCCACCGATAATCCCTAGCAGCGGAATACATTCAGCCGAAAAAGCATTTCCAACAAGCAATTTTCCAGCTGACAGCTATCAGCCAGAAATTTCGATTGTTGACTGAAATACAGGCTCTTGCCCAGTGATTTTTCCGCCTGTAATCAATTGTTTTCCTATGGTGCCCAATCAACAAAGAGGAGAGAGAAAGGTCACGGAGATGATTTTGAGTGTGATACTTTGAGCACCTATGATCAAGAGATTGATTCTGAAAATAATAAAGTTTTATGCATATAAAATACCTGCTTCTGACTGATTTTCTTGGCTTTTTCAGTCTGCCATTCACGATATGTAGAGAAGAGCTCCAATAAAATATTGGGATTCAGGCTGCCTACAACAAAAAAAAACGAAGCTGCTTAGTTCGAGTGGCACCTATGGAGCAGGTATTCAGAAAGTAGATGAATTGGTACTACATACTGTCATTTCATGTTTGGAAAATTTGAAAACTCAGTAGTTTCATCAGAATTTGAAAACAACAAAAATGGTTATTAATTGGAAAGATTTCATATCTTCCTCAAGCTAAGCATAATAAATTATACCATTGTTTCATTTGTTATAGACTATATAGAGGTATATCTGACAATTTTGTTGGATATCTAAACTATCTAATTTCAGTGTTTCATGTAAAGTGTCTGGCTTTTCTTCCAGTCATTCATGATATGCAGATACGAGCAACAACAGAACATTGGGCTTCACAATTTAAAACAAAAAAGTGCTAAATTTTGATTTGTAAATTACCTACTATATTCAAACAGTAGATGCCTTGGCATTAAACTGTAACCTGATAAGATTTGGTCAAATAAAAAATTTGATAATTTTAGAATATTTAAGAAGCCTAGCATGGGCACTGCTTCTAATCGTACAGATAGCATTTCAAGTCTTCCCTAGTCTATCTTCATCATCTTCTCTTCTTTTATAGAATAATAGTTGTAGAAAATAAAGCAATGGAAAAAACTCTCAAGAGTCATTCATTTTTCTTTGTACAAGTAGGGAGATATATATACAGTTCCCAAAAGCATTACAAAATAGGAATAAAACCAAAAATAAAGAAAAATAAATTGGGGCCAACGATTATTTCGGAGAGCTCACAAATTACAATCTGATGGTCATGAAGAGACAAATCTAAAATATAGAGCATGGATTCATGTGCCTTAAGTTTTTTACCATACAAGGGACATAAGAAAACAACTCCAACAATAAAGAGCCTTGATCCGTATGCCTTAAGTTCTTTGCTATAATTGGTAAAGAAATTCAACACTCTCCCTCAAACTGGATGGTAGAGATCCATCTTTCTATGTTTACTTATGATATGTTTAAATGTTGGGTTGTATACTCTTTTTGATGAATATATTGGTCAGTTATATTCCTTTGCTTTTGTCTTATATTTATATCAATTCTTTCATCAAAATCCAAGTTTTATCCTGGTTCAATTGGAGTTTCACACAGCTTACACTCTGTCATATTGCTTTTATTTAGTAAGTCCGAAACATATTCTTGTTGATAGAAAAATATAAAAAAAATACTAATTTTTTATTGCATTGTGTACCACAACCATGTCATGATCATAGAATCAATTTCTTCCCAAAGTAACAACTGTGAGAGTTTTGGGCTCCAAACGTAGATCCACAAAGTGTTGGATCTTTTTCTTTCTCATTAGAAATGTCTTCATGATTTGGGACCATTGAAGATATTCTCTCTCATTCAAGCGATAAGATGCTTGAAATACCTAGAGTTCTCCTTTGGTTTGATTTTCATCATTAATCATGGTCAATTCTTTTGAAGGTTAAGTCAAAGAACCCGACAAAGTGAATAGAAGGAGAATTTGGTAAGAGGGACAATGTTGGAAGTGGAATCCTTAACATTAGAGAATAAGAGCAAAGGTTGGAAGTAAAAAACCCTAACCTAGAGAATAAGAACAAAGATTAAAAATTAAAATCCAAACCTTAGACAATAAGAAGAAAAGTTGGAAGTGGAAACCCAAACCTTAGAGAATAAGAAAAAATGCTGGAAGGAACACCCTAATCTTACTCTGATATCATGTAGAAAACAAGTAACAAAAAAAACCTCTCAAGAATATCCACTCTTCCTTGTACAAGAGAGGAGATTAATATATATCTCCCTAAGGCATCAAAAAATAAAAATAAAACCAAAAAGGAGAGAAAAATAAATAGAAGTCGGCAATCTTTTAAGAATGCACACGAATTACAATCTGCATGTCATAAAGAGACAAATCTAAAGGTACAGTCTCGATCCATGTGCCTTAAGTTATTTGTTATTCGAGGACACAAGTAAACAAATCCATCAATACAAAACCTTGATCCATGTGTCTAAAGTTTTTTCATTATGATTAGAGAAGAAATTCAACAATTGATAATCCATTTTGATGCCCTAAGAGTTTTAGCTTACTAAAGTTTTTCGCTATGATTAGAGAAAGAAATTCAACAATTGATAATCCATTTTGATGCCCTAAGAGTTTTAGCTTACTATATAGAATAACCTGTTCTATCAAATGGTCCAGAATTCTCTTTAAGCCTCAACCATTCTCTGCAAGTTATTTTCCCCAAAATGAGTGTACTTTGCCGCCAAAATCTCGTGTCTCTATTCAAAGAAACTGTTTGACAATTCAAAAATCCTACAATAGCACTGCTATCCCTAACATGAAAAGCATAGTATGTCACTTCTCGTAGGCTAAGGTTATCAGGAAGCCAGAATTTCATAGATGCCCATAATAATTATTTCCTTGATTTAAAGTTAGCAAAATCAAGTATGCATTGGACAGAAAACATGTTTTTAGTGGCACAAAGAGCCTTGATTATACTAATCATTATAGCACAATGAGAGGAATAGTGAAAAGAATGGACATTGATTAAAGATAATTCAATATATTGAATTAGGAAAACAAGAGAAATTAAGCATATCCCAATTGTATACCGTGAAGGCAGGCTCACCTTAGTGAAAGATAAGGAGACACATTTGCTAGTCGAGACCAAGTCCATGTTCAGGTTGGATCTGCTAGCCATATCCCTTGGGAGAGGGAGAACTCGTTAACTGGAGATGGACACACCAAGCGGATTCAGAAGAACTCACTAAGCCAGGTTTGAGGCACTTATTTGCCAGAATCGAGAGAGACTCATAAGTCAACTAAGAGGAACACATTCACAAAGCTTATGATCGCGCTAGACTTACTTTGAACTCATCGAACCGGTTCAGCCCAGAAACTCATCGAAATGTGGAGAGCTGCTTGACAAATTTCATAACCAATGACTTTATCTCAAACAGATGGCTAACAAACAGCCCAAATCTGAGTTCTTACACTATATGCCTATTATACATTTTACAAACTTGAACTCAAATACCTACCTATAAAAAGGGGGTCACGAAGGGATCCTTGTTTAAACAATTCTAGGCCATAATTTTCTGTAATACTGTTCATCAAGCTGATAATGAATTTTTCCCTTTTTCTCTTTCAGATTTCCTCTCTGCCCTTCACTTCTCACCCTTCTTTTTTTATCTAAGGTTTTGACACAACTCCAAGAAAAAAAGAATCAAATATTTTAAAAGTGTGGTGAGTATGAATATATGCCAAGAATCATAAAAAACACAATGATCTGTAGAAGTCAGCCGGAACCAACCAAAGAAACCCTTTCTAGAGAAGTTTCTGTGAACATATAGAAAAAAAAATATGACAGCTAGAATCTTCAATGAAATAAAAGAAAACTAAACAGAATGATCCATGGCATCCTAAACTAGATCCCAGGGATCACAGCCAAAGTGCAATAGCACCCGAAGCCCCCTCCTTCACAACCCATTGTCGGTGACCCCTAGATCTGAGTTCTCATCCTCACACACACAATAATTATCATTGGGCAGGTGTTCCCTCTTTCTCCTGTCCTCTTCCTCTCTGGAATAATGACTTGACCCTGCTAGACCTGCTCAAGCCCAGCCGCATGCACAACCCTTTCTTCCTTAAACTCATGCTCATGCAGCTAAAACCTCTAGACAACCTCCCTTTTAGCTTACATGTCTACAACCCAACAACCCTCCCCCTATTTCTTCCTTGTCAGCAACTTGACTCCAAAAATTTTAAGCCCTAATAAGCAATAGCGACCACTTTCTCTCATACTTCCGTCTAAACAAAGAGAACTTTCCTCTAGTCAACTCTCCACCCCATCTCTTTCATGTATCTCTTTCTAAATAAAAAGAAAACCCCCTTCACCTCTGTCTCTATCTCACATTCTCTCCCTTTCACTGAGAGAAAGATATCCCTCTCTAACCTTCTCTAGGAAAAATCAGCATATAAATATATATATATATATATATATATTTATTATTATTTTATTTTTTAATAAAATGAAATTTTGGATGTTTCGATCTCGTGCATCTATCGTCTCGGCGTTGTAGGCCTTGCCCACATAAGATAAAATGCAAACTCAAACTTATCAAATCGCCATAGAAAAAAGAATACCCTTAAAACTTGAAATTTATATTCAAACTAAGAAAAAAAGAAGTACAAAAGTACAGAAGTACAAAAGCAAAATGTACCTATGCATGTACATAATGTGATTTATCAACCCTAAGAAAAATGGAAAAGAGTAAGTAATTCATGTTTATGCAAAAAAAAATTATCCTCTAAAGCTAGTTTGTTATAATCATGAGTTGCCTTGTTATTAAATCTATAAATGAATTGAAACAACATCTGTCTAAATCGGGTGAGGAAAGCAAACTCTAGGTTGTCTGGAGGTCGGGTCCTCCAAACTTTGTTTTGCTTGGTCTACAGGAGAATGTTGATAATATTAATGTTATATACCCTTCAATCATAATTCCTAGCCAAAGAAATATAAAGACCCATATAAATTTTTTTTATGCGGTTGAAAAATCTTGTATATGTATATTTTCTCGTACGACATCCATACGCAATTTTCTTAGCTTGGTAAGGAAATGAACTCAAGATTGCCAAAACTAAGTACACCACATTTTTTCTAACATGGTGGAAAAATTATGATAAGTTTCGGGTCATAGTATTTATCCCACCCATATGCACCTTTGAAGAGATGGACATGCACAACACTTGAAAATGCACCCTTATAGGGAGAAAATGTCAAAGTGTTACCATGATATAGACTATATGACATTAGAAGTAATTAAAATAAATTTATCATATTAAGATGCAAGAAATTGAAGAACATAAAGTAAGAATAAGAAACAAATGAATAGTCACAAAGTGATGTATTACAAGAACAAAATCGTCAAGTCCCAAATCAAAACAAAATAAGAACTAAGTTGAAGAAAGAACTTGTAGAACTTCTAATTTCTGTCTCAAGGAATGAACATAACCTTTTTGCACCCAAACATGCTATGAACAGAGCCTAAAACTAATGTAAATAAACTAAATGACCCATATACTTATAAAAAGGAATGATTCTATAAGGAGACCCACTACAATAACAACAACAACAAACCTTTATCCCACTAAGTGGAGTAGGATACATGAATCCTTTTGTGTCCTATTGAGTGTCATATTTTCATTTAATTATAATAAATTAAGAGCATTTTCTATACAATATGCCAAAGTCTTTCTAGATCTACCTATGCCTTTCTTACCATAAGCCAAATCTAAAATATCTACTCTCCTAATCGGATCATCAAATGGTCAAAGTTTAATGTGACCAAACCATCTAAGATGACTCTCTCTAATTTTGTCCGCCGCGAGAGCTACACCAACCTTATCACGGATATATTCATTTCACATTTCATCTCAAAGTGTAAAGTCACTCATCCACCTAAGCATTCTCGTCTCAGCAGCACTTAACTTAGTTTTATGCTTCTCATTTAAAGGCCAACATTCAGCGCCATCGAGTATTGCATGTCTCACCACCATCCTATAAAATTTTCCTTTCAGTCTAAGCGATACTTTTCTATCACACAATAGGCCCGAAACATTCCTCTACTTCAACCAACCAACTTAAATTCTACTAATAATGTCTCCATCTATATCGCCATCACTTTGAACAATAGTCCCAAGATATCTAAAGCGTTCACACCTTTTAATAATTTGATCATCCATAGTTACAACTCTGTCATTAGAGCTACTACTACTAAAATTATATTCCATGTATTCAGTTTTAGTTCTACTCAAACGAAGGCCTTTAAACTCCAATTTAGGCTTCCATAATTCAAGCTTTTCCTGAACTTTTTCTCTAGTCTTATCCACGAGAAGGATATCATCAACGAAAAGCATACACTAAGGTACATCCTCCTGTAAATGTCCAGTAAGAGTATTAATAACAAAAGCAAGAAGATATGGGCTTAAAGTCGATCCCTAATGTAGCCTAACTGAAATAGAAAAATATATGTTTAATCCTCCTTCTGTTTGAACATAAATAACAACTCTAGTATACATATCTTTACTGTCTTGAATGTAAGTCATATCAGCATCTTTTTTCTCTAGAACTCTCCAAAGGATATCTCTTGGAACCTTATCGTAAACTTTTTCTAAATCATAAAAATCATATGTAGATCCTCCTTATTCTTTCTTTACTTCTCCATCAAAACTCTCAATAAATGTATAGCTTCCATAGTAAACCTGACCGACATAAATCCAAATTGGTTATGAGAAATCTTTGTAATACGTCTTAAACTATGTTCAATTACCATTTCCCATAATTTTAAAGTATGACACATCAAATTAATTCCACTATAATTTGCACACTCTTGTGTATTCCCTTTATTCTTAAAAATGGAGACCAAAATACTCTTCCTCCACTCCTCAGGCATCTTGTTAATTTTTATAATAATATTAAAGAGTTTAGTAAGCCAAAAACTTCCAAATCTCCTATATATTTCCACTCTTCAATTGGAATATCATCAGTTCACTTTCCACCCTTGATTTTCTTTAAAGCCTCCTCAACTTTTTTTTTACTAACGCGATGATAAAAATGAAACATTTTATTATTATTAACGCTATAAGATCACTAAGGTCGATCGTATTTTCAGAAACTTCATTAAAAAATTTATCAAAATAATTCACCCACCTATTTTGAAAATATTTTTCTAAGAAAAGCAACTTTTGATTTTCATCTTTAATACACTTTACTCGAGTTAAATCTTTACTTTTATTTTATCTTTGTTTGGCTAGTTTATACATATATTTTTCACATTCTTTAGTATATAATCTATTATAAAGAACAATAAAAACAATTTTTTTGCGTCACAGATTCTCTTAAACTACTTACGAATCATTTTATATTTTTCTCAGTTCTCTAAGCTTTTACATTTAAACATTTTTTTATAACATAACTTCTCATATTTTATCTTTTCTTGCACATTATTATCCACCACTAATTATTTTTATTTATAAAAAGTTTTTCTTTTGATTCTCCAAATACATCTTTTGTCACTTGTTTAATAGCATTTGTTTCTTTATCCCACATAAAAATTGTTTCTTCATGAACATTTCAAATCTTAATCTCTTGAAGTTAGTTCATAAGAATAATTTTATTTATGTTTTTTAAGTGTCTCCATCTAATTCTACGACAATGATTTCTAGTATTTTTTATTTACAACTCTTCATTTTAAAATTTAGAACTAATAATCGATGTTGAGTACTTAAATCCCACTTGGAATGACCTTACAATCTTTATATTCTTGACGATCTTTTCTTCTCATCAGAAAATAATCAAGTAATGTTTTATTAGATTAATTCTTATAATTAATAATATGCTCATTTCTTTTCTTGAATAAAGTATTAACAATAACAAAATCATACGCTAAAATAAATCTAATATGTCGTTAGCTTCTTCATTAATCACTCCAAAACCGTAGCCACCATGAATATTTCTAAAATTTTCTACCACTCTTGTCCATTTAAATCTTCGATAAAATTTTTTCTTCAAAAAGTATCATTTGTATTAAATCATTTAAGTCATTCTAGAATTTTTCTTTAGAACCTATACGTAAACCTAATTGAGGAGCATAGTGATACACCGAAAATATATGCATTTTTAGACCCATATTTTATATTTATTTTTGGTGATATTGTACTTTAATGGAATGTATTTTGATGTTTTCTTGCAGATTGTTGATTTTTAGGGCTTAAAGCAAAAAAGAAGCAAAAATGATGAAATTTGGAGTCAAAATGACATTTTTGAGGAAATACTCAGCGCCGGCAGCGCCAAGGTCAGGGGTCGGCAGCGCAGAACAACCGAAAGCTGGAGAAATTTTGCTCAGCGTTGACGGCACCAGGCTAGCGTCGATGGCGCCAAAGGCGGTTCAGGCCTAGTTTATAGAAGGTTCGATGTATTTGGACGATTTTTGAAGAGACCTCTTAGAGAACCAACCTTGGGTTTTATTTGGGGCCGAATTTCATCAGAAGACGGGCTCATCTACGTTCATTTTTCGCTCCACAACATTTTAACACGCCACATTTTCATAATCCATCTTCATTCCACCATCATATTGGAGTCAATTAGTAATTTTGCTTTGATAGTTTATAGTTTTTGTGGTGAGATTTAGTGTGAAACTTTCTGTAAGAGTGTTGGAGAAGTAGAAAAGTGAGAGTTCTTCTTCCTGCATTTTTAAGTCTTTACATACAAAAATCGGGATCACATTGGCACTTATAATATTAAAAATCTTAGTATCAATAATAATTTTGAGGACGATAATTCTATCTCAAATTCTATAAATTTTTACAACATTATCTTTCAAACTCTTATTTATAATTACACCTGTACCATTTCTAGTGCAACTCATACCTGAATACCAAAGTTTAAAATCTAAGTTGTCAATTTCCTTAGTCTTTTCTCCAACCCATTTAGTTTGTTGAATACATAAGATATTTATCTTTCTATGAATCATAATATCAACTAATTTGATTAATTTACCTGTGAGGGTATCTATATTCCAAGATCATATCCTAAATTAGTTTCGTAAACTAACGTATTTATATGCATTCGTCCGCAATATAAGAATTTTCGATATTTACCCGAGCACGAGCGTAGCAGCCCTAGCACACTTTTCACTGTATTTAGGTTATACGGCACGTCGCTTCCAAGGGACGCCCGAGCATTTATACAATGATCAATTGGATACATGTCATGATTTTTTGATAAATTTTACGCTGGTTGTCTATCACCTGATGCAACCCTCCAATTTTCACACTCGGGGCTTGGGACCCTGCAAAAGTAAAAAATAAAATATATGAGGACAAATCTTGTCTTTAATAAAATATCATATATTTTGTATTAACTACAATATTCAATGGATAGAAGTCAAAAAAGAGTCAATTCAAATTCAAATTCAAATTCAAATACAAGCTTCCCAACTGAAAGGATCAACTCACCCTCATAGCAAAGTTAGAAAATGGCCAAAGAGCGTCTATTTTGACATAAGAGCCCATTCTATCTAAAAACTCAAACTACAACTAAAAATATTTTACCATCCCATATCACATACTCGGCCTATGAATCAATTCGTCAAGTTCTATGTTGCAAATTTTGTCATGTTCATACTCGATTTTAACTCAACAGCCACACCAAAAAAATAAAGGAAAAAACAAAGTAATTTTTTCATTGCAAACGAATGAAGCAGTAATTCCACTGTAATTACCTGCACCCACATTAGAACTAGCCAATTTCTAAATCTCCACAAACTATGTCTCTAAGGTTGCATGATTGGACGCAAATATTAGCTTCTTGATTAATTTCACTAAATGAAACTAGATGCCCTCCTTGAAATGGGGCCACACCTTAAATCGAAAAATGCAATATCACGAAAATCACCTAAAAAATAAGTTACCGTAGTTTATGAAAGCTTATATTTAAAAATTGAATATGTTGCATTATTGTGAAATAACTTGCTATTCGTAGTTTATGATTTTGCAAATATTACTTGATTGTTGTTCATGAAATCACATAATTAGACAATTTTAATGTTCCCCCGTACCTTGCTACCAAACTTTACTCCTTAAAATGTCATCAACAAATTTTCATCATTTGGCATAAATCTTGAGGCATAACACAAATCTTAAGATAATTTTTTGAATAATAAATGTTCAAATTTTGATTAAAAATCATTCAAAATTCTGATTTCAACAAACTTATAGTCAAACTTATCAACTTGACAAAACGGACCCAATGATATCAAAATTAGTTTAATCCAAGTCAAATCAAGCCCAAATCAAGCTGTTAAGCTACTTTTAGAAGTTTCAGTGTATAATTAGAAGTTCAAACAGATTTTGAATATGACAAAACTTATAGCTAAATCGAGCGTCTCGACAAGCTGAATCCAAAGAGCCCAAAATCACTCAATTTCGACATCATTCAAGCACTTAAATGTCCACATAATACTGTTTGATTGAGAGAATCTCCCCAGCCGTCCGATCAGAGTGTACAAATTACTTTCTTATTTGCTATCTGGACTCTATAAATAGAGTTTTATCCCCCTCTTAAGAGGGGACCTGAGGCTAGAAGCAGAAGGTGACTGGATCTTGGAGAAAGGGTTAAAGCTGGGCATCATTTTTACACTGAAGATCTGGCGAATTCCTCCCAACCTTACAACTGCTGACAACCGTTAACCACCATCGGCTGTCATCTACTCCTTGCAGGGAATTTTCTTATAGAGTCACAATGTCCATTGCAGAATCCCAATGTACATTGCGAAACAATAAAGCACATGATGAAGTAATACGTCGTCCATTACACCATGTAACAATGCACTTCGAATACAGTGACTTCGGACTCCTAAAGCTTTCGACTGTGGCCTCTACGACTACGAACGTCCTTACAACTTACCACTACAGCCTAAGTGACCAACTACGAACTACGTGGTCCACAACTTGTGCATCTCCCGACTCCGGTATTCGTGGACTATGGACGTCATCATTGTTCACCACTATGGCCTACATGAACAACTACAGCCCACATGGTCCACAGCTTTTGTAGCTCTCAACTCTAAATTTTATGGCCTACATGATCTATAGTTTGTGCAACTTCTGAGTCAATCCTTGATGGCTTATCGATATCATTGTTGCTCACCACTACCGCCTCTGTGACCAACTATACCCTACGTGGTCCACAACTTGTGTAGCAAAACTCTTGACTCTGTGGCCTACAAACAATATCACAACTAGTGCAGCTCTCAACTCTGTTCTTTACGGCCCGCGGAAATTATCACAACTTGTGTAGCTTCCAACACCGGTCTCTACGGCCTACATGGTCCACAGCTTATGCAGCATCTGATTTTGGCCTTTGCGACCTACGGATGTCATTGCAGTTCACTGCTATGGCCAATGTAACTAATTACGACTTACATGATTTACAGCTCGTGCAGCTCCTAACTTCAGCCTCTGTGGCATATAAATGTTATCACATATAGTGCAGCTCTCAACTTAGGCATCTGCGGTCTACAGACATGATCACAACTCGTGCAGCTCTAAACTCCAGCTTTCGCAGAATACAGACATCGTCACAACTCACCACTACAACATATGTGGTCCACAATTCGTGCATCTTTTAACTCTAGCATCTACAACATACGTGGTATACAACTTGCACAGCTCCCAACTCTGGCATTTATGGCCTATGGACATCATCACAGCTCACCACTACAATCGAAGTGATCAAATACAACTCATCTGGTTCATAGCTTGTGCAACTCCCAACTCCAGCTCCTGCGGCCTATGGACGTTGACACATTTAATTTATCTCTTAACTCCGTCCTCTACGGCTCATAGACGTTATCACAACTCGTGCAGCTCCCAACTCCAATTTTTGTAGCCTACAGACATCATCACAGCTAGTGCAGCTCTCAACTCCGAACTCCGCAACCCACAGACATTATCACAACTCGTGCAGCACCCAACTTCGGCATTTGCGACCGATGAATGTGATAGGCATACGGACGTTATCACAGCTCGAGCAGCTCCAAGCTCTGGCATCTACGGCCTAAGGATGTCGTCGCAGCTCACTACTATGGTCCATGTAACCAATTATGACCTACATAGCTTACAGCTCATGCAACTCCCGACTCTCGCCTCCACAGTTTATGGAAGTCATCACAGCTTACCATTACGGCATACGTGACTCACAGTTCTCGCAGTTTCTTACTATGGCCTCTGTGGTGGACCGATGCTTCTAACGTAACCACTTACAACCCACACAGTTAACTACTACCATAGCTTTCACCTACGACCTATATAACAAGCTGGCGTTACAACCACCATTTACAACATTAACAGCAAACTACTACATCTATAGCAATTGGCTACGACGCTTACAGCTTAATATCTCTAAGAACTATATTCATTATAGTCATACTATGATTATTATCGATAAATTACTGTTGTACACTTATAAAGTTCAACTTTGTAACTCCATTCTTTTTTAATTCAAGAGATGAGTGGATATGTGTACTCACCATTCATAATAGATTATTTCAATTGGGCTAGACCCTTCGTTTTCTTTTCCGATTTCCAAAATTTTTCACGTAAAAAATGTCACTTACAGCCCATACGGTCAACTACTACCATAGCTTTCGCTTATAGTCTATATGACAAACTGGCGTTACAACCATCATCTACAACATTAACAACGAACTACTGTCTCTATAGCAATCGACTACGGCCCTTGCAGCTTGATATCACTAAAAACTACATTCACTATAGTCATACCATGACTATTATCGATAAATTACTGTTGTACATTTATAATGTTCAACTTTGTAATTCCATTTTTTTTAATTCAAGAGAAGAGTGGACTTGTGTACTCATCATTCATAGTGAATTATTTCAATTCGGCTAGACCATTCGTTTTCTTTTCTGATTTCTAAAATTTTTCATGTAAAAAATGAGATGTCTTCTCTGTTTACTTCTCTTTAATTACTTGAGTGTGTATTGGATTTCAGTCTAGCACTAAGACCACAAATTATTACTCTAATGCAGCGGACCTTCTGAAACTCATCACACCTTTTATAGCCCTCCTCACCTTCCACTCAATCTCATAGTCAAACGACCAAAAAAATTATGCAAGATTTTCCAGTCAAACTCGGACAAAAACAGCATTCAAGCATGAGCCTTAGAATAAGCCAATATAGAAAAAGTAACAATATGCTAAAAGCAAAGATGAATATTCAGAAATGAAGTTCTTGCCTGGAATGGTGGAATTGGACGAAGAAGAGGGTTTCCTGACAAGGATATCTGTCAAGCTACCCTCTGAAGACGGCTGGGAACTCAGCAGCGGCGTCGCCTGCATTATGAAAACTACTTTTAGCGATTCGGAAAGCGAAAAGCAACGAATACCGAAATTTTCGAGGACTGCTAATAAAAAACTCACAATCTTCAAAGCCTGGATCCGCTCCAATATAGGGTCAGTGTCCTCTTTCCTTTCAGAAACGGTAGTGACCTGATCTATCGTTGGCTGCCAAAAGTAAGAACTAAGATTGTTTGATTGTGTCCTTCAAAAGAGAAATCCTAACGCTAACAGCCGACTTGAGAAGGTGAAAGAGATTGGCAGAAGCGGAAACGATTACCTGTTGCTGCAATTTGGAAATGACAGATTCAGATGCCCCCATTGGCCCTAGCTCGGTGGAAACTACGTCGGGAAATAAAAAAAGGGGGACATTTACGTACATATCACCAAATCTTACGTTTTACATAGCTAATAACAATTTTTTTGCACAGCTATATCAAGCAAATCTTTCATATATAATATGTAAACATCATTATTTTAACATATTTTTCATTCATAAGTGAGATGGCATAAACAAAAATTTGAAACTTAGGGGTTAGATATGTAAGTTATAAGACTCAAGTGGTATGCATGCATGTAAATTTTTCTGTTGAATTTAAAAATGTCAAGTGAACCACACCCAAAGAATAGTGTCTTGGTCAAACAAGAGAAATAGAAAGAGAGATAGAGGTATAGTGCACAGTAACACATGTTCTCAAAGTGTAAACTCGGTAGTCATTTCGAGAAGAAATGCCCCCTATTTATAGATCATAGGGTATGTAGTAAAATTACATTTTTGTCTCATTTTAATGCACTTTTTCATATTTATACTGATTGTGAGACCCTTTAATATTTATAACTGACGTTGGTACAAAAGGGAAAATCATTTAATGTTCTGTTGGTGTTGTCATTCGGTCGTCCGATAATCGTTCATTCGGCTAGAAAGCCTTTGGTTGGCTAAAGAGTCTTCAACCGGCCCTCTCAAGAGAATTCTCGATAGAGGCCCTCTCATTGTTATGGTGAACTTAGACTGCTAGTCAAAGGGTATATTATTGTAATCTGACGACCAAGTCTCATTGGATAAGAGGTCTTCTCAGAGGTTGGAGTGATATTGGGTGCCCTTTGGCCATCTCTGTAAAGAATTTCAGAATCATTCGAGGGAGCTAGCTTTAATTTATTGTCCCTCGAATCAAGTGCCTTCTATTCTTTTCATTCAGCTGAGCTTTTGTTCGGTCAGTTCATGGTTCCAATTGAAGGGAACGACACTTGGCGTTTTCGTCTTTTGACTATTTTGGTGTAGTCCTTTCATGTCTAATTAGCAAGATCCATTGAATTTTCTTGAGATTAATGTTGTCATATTTTTTATGCACATATTTAGTCTCTTGATTCTCTTCCTGCTTGAAAGTGACAACTACGATAATAATAAGAGAATTAAATGCAATTTTGACTCATGTATTATGTAATATGTACTTTTAATAATTGAACTTTATAGATTCTTGTGTCTAGATTTCTTGTAAATAGGGCGTAAGAAGCATATTTTCATTACTATGTCCAATTTTTCAGAAATTCAGTCCACTTTTAGCAGAATGGTGATGGCGAGTAGAAAGAAACCTGCCAACGAGAAGGCATGTCAAGATCCTTTGTGCTTTCGAGCAAAAAACTCTGCCATCCAGTTGAAGAGAATAAGAAAAAGCTCGAGAGTGCACTACCTGTAGAAGAAGATCATAGATGAGGGTCGGCCGGCTATAAGGATGTTGAAGGACGAGAATATGTTGGTCGAATCAAAGAAACCGGGAGAAGAGAGCTAGCCTGAGGCAAAAAATTGATCAGGCAAGTGGTTCAAAAAAAAATAAAAAGTGGAGGAGACGATAGCCGACAGGGTCGTCTGACTCATTGCCCCTGTATGAAGTGGGGGCAAGACAATGGTACACACTGTTGACGCGTCGGTCCTTCCTTTGGATCTGATCGTCAGCTACCAGCAAATAAATCAGCACAACAATAGGTTCAAGAGGTTGTCATGACCAAGGTCCAACTACAAAAAAGTGTGGTTCTTCAGCCTTCGATCAGTGAGGGCAGTTGGACGACTATCCAACCATTTACTGGTGAGATCTGCTGCACGCTAAAGATGAAGAGAATAATTAATATGAGGAAATTTCTCTCTTAGATGGTTGATTTATTCCTTTTCCCGTTCATGACACTCGATTTTTTTTTTTAAAGAAGACAATGCACATCATTGACTCCCCAACCATGGAAGCTGGCCAAACCTCCATTCTAGAAGCGGTCGAGGGACCTTTTTTTTCCAACCCAGGCTGAAGGTGCTCCTGGCCATCTGTCAACCGCTGAGGATGTCTAGAGGGAGACCGACGGTTGATCTACCTCAAAATAACTTGTTTTTAATGCATGTTTTATAAGCCTTTTATGTACATTTTTTATGATATTGTACTTTAAAGGAAGTTATTTTGCATGTTTTTAGTTTCAGGTATGTGGAATGGACATATAAAGAAAATGTGGAAAAAAATGGAGCCAAAAGTATGATTTTTGTGTGGCATCATAGCGCCACAGACGGGCGAGAGGGCGTTATCGTGCCTCAGACTGTCCTTATAGCGTCAGCAGCTACTTTTCTAGAAGATACATCGAATTTGGCCTAATTTTAGAGGGGTGTTTGAAGCAACCCTTGATTATTTTCTATTTTTATTTAATGAGAAGGATTTGGCCAAATTTAGAGTCCTTTCGGAGCCTTAAAAGTACAATTGGGCGGCAATAGTGAGTTAGGTATTTCATATTTTGTGTTCAAGTGTTGCATATTGGGTACATATAAATGATTTTATAAAAGGGTAATATCTTAAAAATAGGCATAAAAATGTGTATAAAAATACTATATATTTTAGGTGTATCATATTACTATATTTGGATAGCCTTTAATAATTTTGAACTTCACTATCCTCCTCTTAAAGTTAAAACTCTTTACCTTTCTTGACTGTATAAATTCATATTAGTTTATGATTTTTCA
>NEWO01000516.1:17956-54357 GCA_003013225.1 Phalaenopsis aphrodite | reverse complement strand
ATGTCATAACTTTCTCTAGTTTATTTGATCGAGCCTCACCCTCAATTCTTGTGTTCATCCTTCGGGATAGATACATGATTTGAGGTAAAGCGCTCTTTCATTTAAACTATGAAAATTATGGGGTCAGTTTGACTTCATCTTTTTCAAAACTAAAATTTTTTAAATGTCCATCCGAAGCGAGCAACAGGATTTCAATTCTGATGACCGACAACTTCTTACGGGCAAACCCCACACCAAAAATAGTGCCGACAGTGCACTATACTTTGATGAGTTCAGATACTACATTTCACGTATAGGTGCACTACACTTTGATGAGTTCAGATACTACATTTCATGTATAGGTGCACTGCACTTTGTTGAGTGCAGATACTACATTTCACGTGTAAGTGTACTGCACTTTAATGAGTTCATATACTAAATTTCACGTATAGGTGCACTATACTTTGATGAGTACAGATACTACATTTCATGTATAGGTGCATTGCACTTTGATGAGTTCAGATACTACATCTCACGTATAGGTGCACCATACTTTGAGGAGTTCAGATTCTACTCCATTCACACATTCTTTAAACGATAGGGTCTAGGGCTGCCTGATTATAGGGGTGATTCGTTGGTGACCTCTAGTTGATATTGATAGGTTGACTTCGATATATCAGTTGTCTATGAGATCGAGATAAAAGAGAAAAAGAGGTTTAGTCTGAGCCTAAGCCCAAATTGAAAGCTAATATTCCACTTTAAATTTTCATATGCTTATCACTTAACCTTTCTTTTATCATTTGCAAATATTTGTCAACCCCTTTATATCATGTAATTGTAATATGTTTTGTAGCATCACCAGACTTAATCAGGTACACTTAGTTGTTTCAGTTTTGTTCCTTTACTGTACATTTTTTTTTATTGCATAGTCTTTCCTTTCTTTATGTTGCTTCATTTTCATAATTCCTTCAGTCTTTTCCTGTTACAGCACGTCATTACACAGTGGTTTCTTTCTTGTGCTATATTATACTATAAACATTCACCTACATTCAAACTTTTAAATATAAGTTCTCCTAGTATGTTTATACAATCCCTTAGGGCCTTTCGAGGCATAGTTTTCTCTCTTCTTCCTCCCTTCTTCCCGGGACGAGACGACGACATTGTCAATTGGTGATTCATCCCCGGGCAGCGATCAAGACGACAAATCTGGAACAAATGACAACTCATCTTCGGATGGCGGTCGAGGTGACAACAGAGAGACAACAGAAGAAGCTTCAATTGGATTTTGATAGATTTAAATAACATACCTATAGGGCGTCGAGGTAGTTCGTCTTGCAATATCACATAATTTCCTTTTTAAAAAATGTAAAACCAAACCATAGGTTAGTTTGGGATGTCGTTGATTATTCTTCAGTATCTTTGACATCTCCTACTTTTCATTCTTTTAGATTCCGGAAATAACTGTTCCTATTTGAACATATCTCATTTGACTTTTCCTAATAAGCAATTGTGGAAACTTGAACGTTGAATTCTTGAAGACGAAACCTCTGATCATTATCGAGAGTTTTCTTAGGAGACTTCGGTTGTCTAAGATGTAATTAACTATAGGGGCTTATCTCTATAGGAAATTAAGAACCCAGATTAATCTAAACCCCTATCTAATATGTGTATTAGATAGGGGAATTTGTCGGTTATAAATTTTGCACACCAAAATAGAGTCATAAACTTTTAAGTTTAGATAGTTAAGCCTACCAATAAGTGATACGATCATCCTTCCAGATAATATATCATTTATGGTATCGTGCTCAACTATTTAAAACTATTAGATATATGAGGTATATCTGGTCTCATCATTTTCCAAAAATAATAAAAAAATACCATTTTCATAAAATTAAAATTACATTATATATTATACTAAATTTAAATTTTAAAATCTTATTTTCAAAAAAAAGAAGAAAATATAGCCGACAAGGGTTTGGATTAGCCGCAATTTAATGGTCAAATTGGTCTAGGGTATTGTCATGAAGTACTTGGAAGTCAATTGGGTTAATGATTAAAAGGTTATAGGGTTCAAATTGGTGAAATTTGAAGTTAAAGGCAAACTTGGGTGTTTTGGTTTAGGTTGATTTTGGGCTGGGTTTGACTCTAATTGAAGGTTAAAATTGGTCTTGGGGAATGTCATGAAGGGTTTAGGAAGTGAATTGGGTGGAATTGACGGGGTTGGAAAGTTCAATTTGGTGAAATTTTGAGGTTAGGCCAATTTGGGGTATTTGAATTGGACTTGGAATTTGAGATTGAAATTGGGTTCAGTTGGACTCCAATTTAGCTCCAAATGAGTTGGGACATGATGAATTTTGATTTAGAATTGAAATTGGGTGAGATGGAAGTCAATTTGGTGGAAATTATGGGAGATTTTTAGGCATTTAGCGGCAATTTGAGAATTTTGGTCAAGATTGGATAATTTGTTCAAATTGGGACCAATGAAGTGGTTCAAATTGATCTTGGAGATATTTGGAGTGATTTTGGAGATTTTGATAATTTTTGGAAATTTTGGGGTATGAAGGGCATTTTGGTAATTTTGGAGATTTTGAGAACTTTGTTAATTTTAGAGTTGTTTTGGTCAATTTGAGTGGTTTGGATTGGCTTGAAATGATCTTTGGATAAAATTTGAGAGTTTGAGCAATTTTGATAATTTCAGGGTTTCAGAGTTATTTTGGTAATTTGGTGAAGTTTAGGGTTAAAAGGGTCAAAATTGAGAATTTGGCAAAATTGAGATCAATTGAAGATGGTAATCATGAAGTCACCCTTATGGTGCCATGAGACCAAGGGATCCTCATTTTGGATCCTTCATATGCTGGTCTTAGCCAAACCCTAGCCTAGGGCTAAGGTCCTCGGGGACCACCCACATGAGTTTCAAACAAAGTAGGGGAGTAGGTTAAGCAAATTTGGTTCAGGGTTTAGGTTGTGAGTGAATGTGACAGGTTCATGTGTGTGTATGTGTAAACCTTGCAAGACCACACCACCCAGGACTAACCCTAAGACCAAACAGTTCTATGGGAACTCATCTTGAGCTCCCTCATGTTGGCTCCACCTACTAGATGCTAGAGATTATAATCAACATGTGGAACTCCAAGAAGATCCAAGAAACATTTAGAATTTATATTGGTGAGGGTTCCATTATTAGTCTTCTAGTAATAGTCAACGGGAAAATTTTATGGCTAGATCCTAGGCTTTTAAGGAAGAAACTATACCTCAACCAAAAGTGAGGTCAGCAATCATCTAAACTGCTAAGACTATGTTCCCTTTTACATCTACAAGAATAAATAAGCGCTTAATTTACCTTTACTCTTCATGAACTTGTAAATTCTCTAAAATCTTGATAAGTGTATAAGTTAATCATTTAACATGTGAAGGAGACTGAAAAGCCAAAATTTTAGATATGAGAACACTTAACGTCAAGCCTCTTCTCCAGCGGACGAATTTGCATGTTGAATATATATATATATATATATCTTTCTTCCTTTCTTTTTAGGCCTGCAAGAATTACTTTATCTGGTTAATCATTCTCATTTTTTTATGCATTCTAATCCTGCCTTAATCATATTTTTACACACCCTTTTTCATGATGCTTGGTTTCTAGATAAATCCATTCAAATTAAGTTCACCCATGTTGAAATCAAACTTCAAAACTTAACAAATCTAAGGATAAGTAATGAATCTCATAGTTCTACCTGTTTAAATGTTCAAAGAATTTGATGTTTAGGCAGAAGGAAAGCATTCTAAACATAAAACTAATAATATTTAGTTCTATAATTAACAGTTAATTTCATATTGCCTCAACATTACTTTTATATTTCAATGTTGATGGACTAAGATTCATAAAATTAGGCAGTAAATGTAAATCTCAGCAAGTAAAAGAATAACCTTTAGGCGTCTAATAATGTAAGATTTCCTCCCCCAAACTTCAATCATACAGCTTAACATGTGAGTGAAAAGCATCCAACAAAACATAATAAAACTATAGGAGGAGGTTCACATAACTAGCTATAACAAGCAAGAATCTGAGAACATGCCATTAAAGTGCTAATAAAACTATAGGTAAACATGTAACGGGTAGGACAACAATATAATAATAGGAAGTGGAGCACAAAATATGTTATGAATAATCAACCAACGAAACAAAAACACATCAGAAAGTCATCCAAACAACCAACTTCTCTACTCATTAGGCTCGCTCTCATCCATGACATCACGTGATGGACTTTAGATCATAAATGGTGATGGCGATGGTACAAGACCCTTATCCCAATGTCCCTGGAAAGCTCCCAGCCGGTCCTGAATGTATTCGTAGTGTCTCTAGTGACATCAGGTGTAGGTCCTGAATGTATTCGTAGTGTCTCTAGTGACATCAGGTGTAATATGAGGACTATCGGAGCAAATCATCAAGCTCTCAGGTCATCGCATCTTGGGTAGTCCGGAACTCCCTCATGTCTCTAGTTATGCCTCCCTGTAGAATTAACTTCTCCTTTATGTCTCCGGCCAAGTCGGTGAGGGTTGAGTCACATGACATCGATTATCGGCGTCGTGAAGAACTCTCCCCTCACTCATGTGAAGTCGTAGAAGGTGAGGCATCAACATCTACAAAAAGACTTGTCGAAGGGCTCTGTGGGTGCAGAAGCTCCTCGTCCCCTTTGCCCTCCAACCCCCCAAACAATCCCTCCCTAGCATAAAGGGCCATAATCAAACTATGATGAATTAGACCCAAAACTGATTGACCACTGGAAATGTACTCGATAAACTCATGAATCTGCACCTCTACGTATACAGAAATGTCCTTTTGAATACAAAAATTCAGAACGACACGCTCTTTTATCACATCCGTCAAGCTAGTGGTGGGGAGCATCCTAGTAACTATAAAATAATGCCATGTACGTGCATTCCGGGTCATATGAGTAAGAGGGAAATTAATAAGAACTTCTCTGTTATCCCTAGTAAAAGTTCTCCACTGCCATATGGAGGCAGTGAAGAAACTAATAATTTCCTGGTAATTTGGGGAATTGAGACAAGAATAATTATAGTTTAGAATATCAGGGAGATCAACATCTTGGTTTATGTGGTGTGATCAAATGGAACTAGCTTGTCCCGCATGAAAACTCTTCCATTCACGGGTTCTTTCATGTTAGTGTAGAACTCGTGAATAAGGGAGACTACAACAGGCTCAGAAAGATAAACAAAATTTTCCCACCCTTTACGAATAATTTTTACCTCAATGTCCCCTCCTGGAAATTGGACAACTCTTTCAGGAATGAGCTTCTTCATCCCAAAAAACTAAAAAAACCTTGTGTTGACCTCACTTTTGGTTGTCGTCTAGTTTCTTCCTTAGAAGCCTAGGATGTAGCCATAGAACTTTCCTGTTGACTATTCCTAGAAGACTAGTAAAGGAATCCTCACCAATAGAAATTCTAAATCTTTCTTTGCGCATCTTGAAGTTCCACATGTTGGTTTTAACCTCTAGCACTTACTAGATGACGCCAATATGAGGGAGCTAAAGAAGAGTTCCTATAGGACTGTTTGGCCTTAGGGTTAACCCTGGGTGGTGTGATCGTAGTCAGTCTTGCACACACACACTTGATAGCCCTCACTGCACTCACAACCCAAACCCTCAACCAAACATGCCTAGCTTGATCCCTTACTATATTGGAAACTCATGTGGATGGTCCCCTAAACCATTAGCCATGGGCTAGAGTTTGGCTAAGACTAACACATGGAGGATCCATAATGGGAGTTCCCATGGTTTCATGGCTCAAAAAAGGGTATTTTTATGATTAGCATCCTCAATTGATCCAATCCTACTCAAATACCCAATCTAGCCTTTTGCCCTCAAACTTACCCAAACCACCCAAATTACCCAAAATATTCCAAAATTTCAAAAATTCCCAAAACACCCATAATTTTACCAAAATTACCAAAATGCCCTTGGTGGCTAAAGTTTTTTCAAAACTCCCAAAAATCATTTCAAACATTTCCAAAACCAATCTTGACCACTCATGAAGTCTAATTTGACGAATTTGACTTGTTTTTGACCCGATCGTTGGCGAGGTTATCCGCACGACCACGGATGACGAAACGGACTGCGCTGACGCGTTCAGAATGTGAATTTTAGTTAAAAGGACATCTACTTTGTTATGGTTCCGTGCAGTAGAAAATAACACATAAATGGATGCATATAACCTAAAAAAAGAAAAAAAAGAAAAAAGAACTCTAATTAAACCCACCGCAATCTCAGAGAGCTCATGAGGGAGAACCCTAGCCTTTCCTCTCCATTTGGCTCTCTAGCCGAACTCCTCTTGTGGCCGAACCCTTCCCCTCCTCCATGCTCCACCGTCAGCCGACCTTGCCGGAGTCGCCGGCGAGGTCTCTTCCCTCTCCATCTTGCGCGAGAAAGTCGATTAGGATAGACGGAGCTTGATTTCGTTGGTTAGTTCGATTTTGGCTTTGATGCTCAACTTTCTTGTTTTATGGCTCTCAGCTTTTCTTACTCGATCTCTTACTCGTTTGATCGGCATTCTTGCTGATTTGTTTGACATTCCTATTGGTTGCTCGACAACTGCCTTTTTTTTTTCTTATTTTTTTTTTCCTGTTCGGGTTTGCTCGATATTCTTGGCTCGATAGCTCTGTTTTCTCGCTTTGTTGCCTTGTTCGAAATTTATTTTTAGCGCTGAAATCTGTTGTTATCATTGCTATCACTCTTGAAACTTCTTTACTTTCTAATTATGGCCTTTAAATTGGTTTCCCATAACTTGATCCATAAATTATCGGCCTATGCAGAACCACATTTCTTCGTTCTTGCCTGCAACTTTTTTTGATAATCTTCGGTTTTGATCTATGCTCATTTGTGCCGATTTTCCTCATGAACTCCTCTCCATCATCCATTTGCAAGATCCATATTTACACAGCTTATTAATCACTCCTTTTTGCTAACCTGGGTATCGTGAACACATGAAAGTGAGCTAACCTTGTAGTCTTACTTGTTGATCCCCAAATATCTGTAAAAATTTCTTATTCATTAGCTTAATGGTGCTGTAGATGTTATGACATATACATATCCTGTAAGAATGTATCACTTTTTTTCCTTTTTTTTATTTTTTTTATCATTTTATTTATTATTTCTTTCATTTTGTTTAAGAATGTATGATGACACTGATGTTCATTTGGATGAGCTTGGAATTATTCCAAATATGTACACATATAATGTTATCAATAATCCCTTGTGCATGGAAAGTCAGTATTTCAAATTTTGAAAAGTATTATGGTAGTATTTCTTTTGCGATATGAAAGATTTGGGTGGTCTATTTGTAAGTGTTAGATATGTAAATGCATAGGATTTGCTTGGTAAGAATGTATGTGAATGCCTCATTTTTGTATCTTAGATTTGCTTGTGACACTCTTTTTAGTGTTTATTTTTTATTAAAAAAAAACCAGCTAACATGAAGCAATTTGTTCATTTGTTTTCATTTCATATTTAAAAGGCAGTTTTTGAGAAAGCATAATTGAAATTAAAAAGATTTACATACATACCCCTTAATCGCTATGTGTTCATATGCCTAATACTTATACCTCACATTTCACATTTATACCACTCAAATCTTTTAAATAATTGTCATTTTTTTTTACTTCGCAAAAGGGATTTATTTTTCTGGTTTCTTAAGCGAAGTTTGAAAGATAGGAAAGGAGAGGAGGAATACCATTTCTTGATCTTCTCTTTTGATTATGATCTATGGACCAATATAAGCATGAATCATAAAATGATAAATGTGTGGCTAAATTTTGATATTGTATACCCTTCTTAAAAAAATTGTTGCATCAATTGTTCTTTTTGTACATGAATGCATTATGTGCTTGAATGCACTACAGTTTTGCATGCTTCATCTTTACCTGTATGGATTCCTATAAAGGAGTTATGTGCATTTTTTTTTAATTTTTTTTAATCTTTATTTATTTATTTTTGGAAAAATGTTTTATCACAATCTCATGCATGTTTCTTGGTTTACTTTTGCGAGATAAATCTGGGCTCGCTTCGATGTTAGCAACCCCTCACAAAGCGAGCGCGATAGCTAAGTCGGACCATTCTTCGTAAAGATATAATTCTGCTCATACTAAATTTCATTTATGCATTCACATTTATGAGTTTTATGTCGAAAAAGTCTTCGTGATAAATTTATTTGTGGCATAGATTTCACCTTTTTGAATAAAATTAAAATAAAGGTTGCGGTCAAGATCTCGAAGCTTAAAATTAAAATTAAAATTAAAATATAGATTTCACCTCCTCACGCCACCTCTTGGTCGAAACCCTTGCCCCTCTTTCGGTCAAGATCTCGAAGCTTCCTTCCGGTTCTCCAGTCATCTTCTTCCTCGCCGAGCCCTAACCGACTCTCGCTGTCGGTTGCTTCGCCGGTAACCCTTCTCTAATGGATTTTCCCGCCCAATTGAATTTGGTAACCTTCCTATTCTTGAATATATGTATTTTCTTGTCACTTGCGGTGTTTTCTCTTCACCGCCGGTAGATTAATTGGTAAATCACCTCTTCCCCTTTTCGGCTATAAATATCCCCCTTGGGGAAGGATTTGAGGGTTAGCATTTTGTTTGGACGATTTGAGGATTTCTTTCACGGCTTGAAGTTTTTTTATGGTCTCTGAAAGCTGTTTGGGGAGAGATTTGGGGCTAGTGCTTCATTTGTGCGTGTTGGAAATTTCGTTTGCTCTTGAAGTTTTGTTTTACACTCTCTGTGAGTGAAGTTCTCTGTTGTGAATCAGTGGATTGACTACCCTTTGCGTGCTTTCTGTCGAATTAGTGGGTAAATAGTTTAAAGAGAAATTGATATTTCAGATTGATTATTCCCTAGATAAAAAAAGGTGATGCTAGCCATAATATACATTGAAATATTTTCCTGATTCTTATTGAGATAGAAAGGGTTTGATATTTTATAATGAGGTGCTAATGGTTTTGTTCTTGACGGATGAATGATTAGATCTGATTTTCACGGCATTTTTTTTATGTCTTGCTGATAGATTGTTGTTTTAAATTGATTCAGAATTTGTTTACAGTATTTTCTTTATATGCCTTCTAAGCAAGCATGAGTAAATTGTCTCATTTTCTTCCGATGCTCATATGCTATATTTTCTTTTATCGTATTTATATTGTTTTAGATGATGGATGCTTGTCCTACACATGATTCTTTATAAGAATGTGTAAATCTGGCACAAGGACAGAGTGCTTGAGATATAATAACATAGATTCAATTGGTTTCTTTGGGAATTACTGTTTACTTTTGTTCTTTAAAGCTTTCGCTTCACTTTCAGACTTGTTGAATGTTAAAATGTTTTTATTTTTATATGGAGGTCCTGTACATAATCTTATTGCCTACTTTATTCTTATATCGATTAAAAAAAAGGGGAGGTTGTAGTGAGTGGGGAAAGCTGCAGTGCGCTTATTCTTTTCTGTGTTTAGTCTCTTGGGGGTTGCAACTGATTTTTTTTGCTTTATTCTATTAAGCTGCAGTTAATCTTCTCGCACGATTTGGAATATTGGGGAATTGTTTAAATAGTTTTCTCTTGCTCATGTTTCCTTTTGGATATTTAAAATAGAATTGCAACTGATTTTCTTTGGCTTTGATCCATTGAGGCCGAACTTTGAACTTTATCAGCTTCTTTGGTTTTTGTTTATTGAGGTCGAACCTTGAATTTTATGAGTTTCTTTGGCTTTGGTTTATTGAGGCCGAACCTTGGTTTGGCTTGTTGAAGCTGAACTCTGAGACTTAAGTGGTTTTTTGGGCTTTAGCTTGTTGAAGCAGAATTTTGGAAGTGGCTTGTTTTTATTAACTACTTGTTATGGAGGATTTTTCTGGTAATATTGAAAGTTTAAATGTTATACATGGAATTGAGTGGTACATATTTAACTCTATCATTTCCAAATTACTTTATTCTCATGGCAGTTTATGAGGATGTTTACATACATATCACTTACTTTTCATGTGGATACATAGATGGTCTTTAAACCTTCCTCTACTTCTACATCACATTAATCATTTATTATNATATATATATATATATATATATATATATATATTTCTATTGCTAAAGATTTCATGGATATTTTTCTATATGTTGTGAGATAATTTTGAGCTATACAAATATATATAAGGTAAGTTTTAGGTGTTATATGTGTAAACTATTATTTACTGGACTTTAATGGAATAATTTTAATCATCACCAGGTTACAGTTCTCGATTGGAACATTTAACGAACTGTTGGAAGCTTAGTTAATGAGAAGTCATATTTTTGGGATAGTTAGCTTCTGCATGAAACGAATTAGGTGTGTTGGTCCTCAGGATTTTCATTCCTTGCGCTGCTATTTAAAAAAAGCTAGTGCAACATTTTTGTTAGCCATTTGAATATTGAAAATGACGTTGAGATCCATGGCAAGCACTATTCTTATGTGAGCCCCTGAAGAATTTGTTTTCTAGAGAATTCATTTGAAATATTGATATTTTTAAGAGTTAGCAATTAAATGTTTCAATATAAATAATGGAATTGAATCATTATGAACTTGACAAGAAATATAATATGGCTTGGTCTTATAGAAAAGAAAGACATCTAAAACCTTATAGTCTGGATTATGTAATTTTGATAAGCTTATGAAATGTCAAAGTGACCCATAATTTTAAGATGCGGGGTAAAAGGCAATGATTCAAAGAACCACTAATCATCTTTTTCTATAACTGAAAATATAAAATTAATATTTAATTAGTAAGATGCCCTCTCACTCCCTTAAGTCGCTGGTAGCCCCAACCCTTCTTTAAAAGATCTTTGAACTAATAATTCAAAAGAACATATACTACACAGATATTATACTTGCAAAATAAGCAGGTACTGCACCCACAAAATAATAAATGCTCCACATTGGTAAAATAGTAAAACATTGCACCACAAACACTGCACACTATTGAATGCACTTATATTCGATATTACACAGACATGCACTACATATTAAATATTACTCATGCACCATACATGTAGGTACACCACTCCTTTAATTGACAAGTTTAGATACTACACAACAAATATCACTTATTAGATATCACACATAAATACATTATACCTTTAACTGATAAATTCAAATACTATTTGAGTTCACTAATCAATTAAATGATAGGGTTAAGGGCTATCCGATTGTAGGGGTGACTTGCTGGTGATTTCTGATTGATATTGATAGGTAGATTTCGATATTTCGGTTGCCTGTGGGATTGAGATAAAAGAGAAAAGAAAGTCTAGTTTGAGCATATCTCTAAATTAAAATCTTATATCCCACTTTTAATTTTCTTGTGTTTATCATTTAACTTCTTTATGAAGTCTTCTATATATAGTTTGCAAATGTTTATCTAATCCATTTATGTCATGCAATTGCAATCTGTTTTGAAGCGCCAGCATGATTAACAAAGCACCTCTAGTTGTTTCAGTTTCTTTACTTTTTCTACTATATAGTTCTTTCTTTACCGCACAGTCTTTTCTTTCTTTACAGTACTTTATTATGCAGCTTTCTTTCAATTTTTTCCTTTTTACAATACTTTATTATACAATGCCTGCATGATCTGTATTGCACTTCATTATATAATTCTTTTCTTTCCTTTCTTTATTGCATTTTACTATAGATGTTCACCTGTACTTATACTTTTAATTATTGATTCTCTAGCATGTTTATGTGATATTTTAGGATAGTAGGTAGAACACATGTTTAGGATTGAAATCTTATGACACGCTTTTAAAAAAAAAATTCAATACCTTTTTAAAATTCTACAATACACATTAGTATGAGTATAAAATAATGTTTTAAACTTGACTTAACATATAAATAACAAGAACTTAGAATATGTTATTTAGGTGTTTTCTCTTCTCCCTCCTATTCTTGGGACGAGACAACAGTCTGGAGTAAGTGATAATTCATCTCCGTGAAGCGGTCAAGATAACAACAGAAGATGGCGAAAGGAGCTTCGGCTGGGCTTCGATAAATTTAAATAAAATGCTTATAGGACGTCGATACGTTCGTTTGGCACGACGTAACTCCTCACACACTATCTTTTAGGACTTCCTACGATTGTATATCGTACGATATAAGTATTAAAATTTTAGGATTTCGCGGTAGTCATCTAATACGACATAAGTACTCCTATTTTCTCAGGTCATTTACATATGAATTGTAGATATAAGCTTCAAATATAAAAATAATTTGCAGGAGTAAAACATCAAATAATTTCCCTTTCAGAATGTTAAATCAAACCATAGGTTAGTTGAGATGTCACTGAAACTTCTTCAGTATCTTCGATATCTCCTGCTTTTCGCTCATTTGGATTACAAAAATATATGTTCCTATTCGAACCTATTCCATTTGAATTTTCTAAAAACAATCGTGGAAACTTAAACGTTGAAATTTTGAAGACGAAACTTTGATCTTAATTAAGAGTTTTCTTAGGTGACTTCAATTGCCTAAGATGTAATTAACTATAAGGGTTTGCCTCTATAGGGAATTAAAAACTTAGATTTATCTAAGCTCTATCTAATCTATGTTTTGGATAGGGGAACTTGTCGGCTATAAAATTTGCAGACCAAAATAGAGTCATAAACTTTTAAGTTTAAATAAGTTAAGTCTACCAATAAGTGATATATTCATCTTTCGGATGAGATATCATTTATGGTATCATGTTTAACTTTTTAAACTATTAGTAATATGAGATATATCAGGTCTCTTTATATTTTCAAAATAAAATACACCATTTTCATAAAAATAAAAATTAGAAATACATTATACACACACACACACACACACACACACACATATATCCTAAAATTTTAAATTTTAAATTTTAGAAAATTTTAATAGCAGACAAATTTTGGCGACCCCGTTTGGGACTAGTTCATCTCTTCATGTTGATTAGGAGGTTTTGTTTTCAAACATTGGTAGTGTGTTCATGTTCCTAGTAGATCAGACTACCATTATTCTGTTGGCTTACCTCGCACATTTCTTCCTTAAGCAAGTATGGCCAATTCTTTTTGGATTCTGGAGTCATCTGTTTAATCACCCTTGAATAAAGAGGTTTTGGAATTTCCAAACCTTAAGAATGGGTCTAAAGTGGTTTGGACCCCCAATATGTGTGGTGGATTAAGAGCCACGAGCGGTGTTGACCGAAGTGAGTCCGATGTAGGATTTCCCCCCAGTTTTAGGAATGGGTCCAATGCTTCATATTCACTGCATTTTACTGTTTAGAACGATTTGAAACCTGTCATTTTCAAATGTTTTTCCTCTTAAATGAAACGAAATAAAAATTGAATAAATAATAGTAAATAATAATAATAATAATAATTTGGATAAGTTTCAAGAGAACCACTCAGTTTGTCAGATAAGTTCAACAATTTTTGGTATTCGTCCCAAAAAATATTGTTACGATTAAGGAGCATGGGAGGAGACTGATATTTTGAATCTTTTTTTATTACAGAAAATGTCATCGCCGAAATTGATCTTCTCCTTCGCCACCGAAATGAATTTTGTCGTTAGCAAGAATGAGCTGCCCGACGGAGCAGTTATCAATTTCGGGCAAGAATTCGACGGCACCGAAGTCAAGTTTGGAAACGTTCTTGTTGTTGTGGTAAAGTCTGAAGCGGACACGCCCGCTGAGCCTGTCGTGAAGTTTAACCTGAGGTTCGCCAAAGAATTCTCCTCTTTAAAAAGAATATTGGTTGAAAAGAATTCCACCATCGCTTCAAAGTCCGCCGCCAGGGCCGTTGGGATTGCTCCCAGGACAGTTTTTGCCGCTACTACTGGTTTGGTCGTCACCACATCTGTTGTTACTCCAACGTTAGTCTAAGGGAAGGGTGTTTTGGTGGTCTACGAACCGTTTGTTGGAAAGAGTTCGACTTTCACTTCGGTTCTCTCTGTCTTTGAAATTGGGTCTAGCTCGAGGTACGCACCTCTGACCCGAACGCGAAAGAGAAACAATAACCGAAAGATAGCTAAGATTAAGAAGATGAGGGCTGCCGAAACTACTGCCCCTCCAGAGACTCCGAAAGAGGAAGCTGGACTACCTGGGACCTCACCTCTTCTAAAAGGAAGTAGGTTCCACCCCTTGTCCGCTGCCCTCGGTGAAGAAAATGTTTTGAAAATTGCTGCCGCACTGCCGCTACCATCTCACCGTCGGGGTGAGAAGAGGAAGAGGCCCCCGCCCTTTTCTGAAATTCGTCGAGTGTTTGAAAGACTAGCCCGGAAAGTGCATTGTTCAGTTTCTGAGTTGAAAAGAAGGATGAGGTGCGCCGTTTCACCCCAAGTGCAAGCCAAGATTCTAAGGAAAGATCAATCAATTCACCGATTACATGGGTCTGCCTGAACGAAGGAGACACTAAAACATTGTGTCCTCGCTAAACTCCGCCTAGGAGGATGCATGACTACCTCCCCCATCCACTCTGGCGCCGTTGCCACCTACAGAAAATTTACGGGACATCGACCGGTCAAGTTTCGTCTCGGGCCAAGGGTAGCTTTCCCTGTTGCATAGGAAGAGTTTTTGTCTCCGACAAAAGCACTAGACTTTAGTAAAAGACTATTCATCGATGTGTCAGGCCCACGTGATAGGAAGCCCACTATTCACCGACGCGCTGATACCAACAGTAGGTCATCCGACCTTGCAGCATTAGTGTCGAAAAAGATGATGTGGCAACCTGGAACCATTGGGTCGATTCCTGTGGAAAAGCCCGAGGCTGAAGATCTTAAAAAGAACTCCAAGTCCGAGGAGTCAGCTGTCGCCCCAATGATTACTCCAGAAGAAGTTACTTCTCAACCGCCGTTAATTGACCTTAAAGTAACTAAAGGAAGATCAATTGAGGTTATTTTGGTGAAGTTAAGAGCAGACATCAAGCAAATGGCTAAAGAAAGAAGGGACGAGCTGAGGGGTGAAGAAGATCTAACAGATTACATGAAGGAGGATATTGTTGAAATAAATGTCGTAGAGACTAGGGCGCCGTCATCCTTGCGAGATGTCTCAGAACCAGTCGAAGAAGGGGACATTGAAACGCTGTGAAGAAGGGGACATTGAAACGCTGTGAAGGGAGGTTCGACAGAAAGATGAACAAGTTGAGCGTTTGGAGAGAAGGATGGGGGAGATGTTGTAACCATGACGCTTCAGAGTCAACCTCAACCTCCAAAGGTGACACCTGCAGAAGTAAACCAACCAGAGGTTGTCCAGATTGCTGATGATAAGAAAGAATTTACTTTTGTTAATAAAGAAGAGCAACTAAAGAACAATAGGTGAGAGAAGTCCTGACTCAGGCTAATGGAGGAGCATTAATTCTGAAGGGCAGACCTTATACTGAAAAGTTTGATGCTATCCAGTATCCCAAGGGTTTCGTACTACCTCAGTTCAAGACTTTCGACGTGACAGGGAACCCTCAAAACCATGTTGCACACTTCCGAGCGAGTTGCTGCAACGTGGGGGGTGATGATGCTTTGTTGTTCCGCCAGTTCTTTAGCAGCCTTTCGGGAGTCGCTTTCGATTGGTACGCCGAGCTGCGAAATGGTTCTATAAAGACGTTCGCAGAATTAGAAGAACTTTTCGTTAAATGGTTCGCTGGAGCTCAAGACCACATTACCGTCGGTAATCTCGTGGTGGAGAAACAGAAGCCAGACGAAATTTTTATGGACTACATTCTATGATGGAGGGACTTAAGCATGAAGAGCGAACCACAGCTCCGGGTGTAACATGCAATTGAAATCCTACTAAAAAGCATTCACGGGCCAATCACATTCCTTCTCAAAGGATTTACAATAAAGACGTTGGAAAAACTACTTAGCAAAGCACGAAATCTTTAGGAAGAAACAAATCAATTCGAATTTCTAGGGAAGATCGAGAAACCAAAGCTAGTGAATACAACTGAGAAAGAGTTTGGAATAGTTGCAATAGTTGGAAAAGGCAAATGACCATTGCAAATACACGCTGGACGACCTCGACAAACTCATCAGTGCTTGCGGCGTGACTACCAACAACATGATCAGCAACACAACCATCAACCAATCTTCAAGAAACGACTAAGCAAGGTGTATTCCTTCAATAGTGGGGCGGTGGGGAATATCTAGCAGAAGTATCTAATCGTGAAATTAACAGAATTTTGGAAAAAAAATGTAAATCCTAATAAAATGGATTAGTATGCTAGATTAGATACTGAATTATGGGCTTACAAGATAGTTTATAAAACACATATAGACTTGTCATCTACCAGTAGAGCTTGAGCATAAAGCTTTTTGGGTTATTAAGGAGTTTATTTTTAATTTAAAAGATACTGGTGAGAAAAGGTTGTTGCAACTAAATGAACTTGAAGAAATTATGAATTTTCTTATGATAATGTCAGGATATATAAAGAGAAAATGAAAGAATGACATGATTAGAAGATAATAAAAAAGGAACTTGAGCCTGGACAGGAAGTTTCACTTTATAATACAAGATTGAAATTATTTCAATGAAAACTTAAGTCTAGGTGGTCAGAGTCAATCACTGTTGTAAAAGTTTACCCCTATGGAGTTGTTAATATTGAAGATCCAAAAACTAGAAAGATATTTAAAGTAAATAGACACAGACTGAAACCATATTTTGATTGTCAAAGGGTAAATTTTAAAGAGATTTTAATGTTGGGTCGCCTAGAGTTAGATTGGAAATGTCGGGCTGACGACATTAAACCAAACACTTTATGCGAGACAACTCATAGTTAATGTGTTGTACCAATTGCATTACGAGTTTCATTGTGAATATTCTGCATTTGTGGTTTCTGATTCGTCACTTGAGGAAGTGATTGCCTACTTCTGGGTATGAAAAATTTTAATAAAAGAGTATGAAAAAATCAAGAATAATCATAAGGTAAATTTTTCCACTACCATGTTAAATGTACAATCTAAGGCATGACACTGTTTTATTTCTGCATAATTGCTTCTATCAAACCACCTTAGCGAAGTAACTAAAGAGAGCAGTATTAAATTTTTGCATACAACAAATGAAGACTATTGATATTGGTGCTCTTATTCATCATAATGTTCATAGTATTGCTAAGGGTGGAACCACAGGTGGTTTAGGTTATCTTGCTCTGATTTTCACCTGAAGTGAACCATCATGAGTAGAGTTTGATAAAATTGAAGAAATGTTACGACCGCTTAAACCAATTGGGAAGCCCAATATTCATAAATTTGAATCATTTGGTGGATCTAGAACTAGTAGTGGAGGTAATGATAGACCTTCTACATCACTTGCTGGACCATCTACTTCTAGTATTTATTAACTCGAGAATATTATAAAGCAGTAGATGATTCAACAAGCAGATATGATTACAGTGCAGTATAGAATAGGTAGACTGGAATCAAGGAATTTGCATAATGATGAATATTTGCAAAAAAAATTTCAGCATGATATTGCATTTGAAGAGGCTTTGGTTAGATATGTAAGGGGTGATCACACTGTAGAATTTCCTACATGCCCCAGTTTTGCGCCTTTTGTGCAAGATGAAGAAGAGGATAAGGAAGAAGAAGAGGAAGAAGAAGAGGAAGAAGAAGAGGATGATTGATGATTTGTGGGTTGTTATCTTTTTCATTAGTTGTAGTTTGTTTCATTTTATTGTTATTGTTGATTTGAACTTGATGTGTATTGTAAATTAAACTTGTCTATGTGTGTAGATGTAAATTGTTGGTTTTTATTTCAGTATTGTTTATTTCTTTTATTTATTGCTTATGTTTTAAGTTCACCTTTTCATAGCAAATCCTTTTGAAATATCATATTTTATTTAATGCTTTAAATCTTGTACTTTTTAAATTTGTATTTGTAATATGTGAGAGCCAAGTTTCATGTTCCTCTACATGTTAGTCTTATTTTATTCATTTACTGTTTTCTTTCCACCTACATTTTTTGTATTGAATGCTTTACTTATAAAAATCTAAGTTTGGGGGGAAAGAAAAATTTCAAGAAGAAAATTAAACTTTAATTGTCCTCAATTAGCAATAATTTTTAAAATTAATTTAACATGATCTTTGATATTAGAGGGTAACTTTAAATGACTATATTTTTGTTTCTAAATATTATAGTAAATTTAAGTAAAAATCTTTAATAATGAAGGTTAATTCTAGAGTTAAGATATTAGTATGAGAAGATAAGATTATGTTTTTTCTATTTAAAGTAAAGGAAATTGTATTTTTAAAGTATTAAGAATCTTAGAGTTTCATATAAGAAGAAAAAAATGAGACTTTATGAAAAATCTTTAAAGCTAATATAAATTTATAAAGTAAAGAATGGTAAGAAGTTTTCAACTTCAAGAAGCGGATGGTGAAGTTCAAAGTTATTAAAGACTATCCAGATATAGTAATCTTCACATAAAAAAAAAGAAATGATTGAAAATGATCATAAAAAAAAGAAATGATTGAAAATGATCATAAAAAAAAAAACCAAAGAAAAAAAAAGGGAAAAGTGTAAGCATCTTTACTAATAAAGTTCTCAAGATTTTTTTTTTATATAGACATTCTAAGTGTCTTTAATATGACAAATTATAATTCTTCTTGAAAGGAATAAAAAATCAGAAATCTTAGATTAGATTACTAAGTGTTCTTATACTTTTAATTTTAACCTAAGTTATTAAAAGTTTTGCTTGTTATACTATTATATTTATTAAACTAAATTATTAAAATTTATAAGTTAAAATCTCTACCATAAGTCATATTTTTATGTAGTAAAAGAGTTACTTGAGAACAAATAACATTTAAGTTTAGGGGATTTTGATACACTAAAACTATGTGTAATTTTATGTATACATTTTATGCTTAAATTTGGTGATATTGCATTTTATAAAAATGTATTTTGATTTTTTGTTGTATGTTTATTGATTTTAGGCATTTGAAGTAAGAATGAGCAAAAATGAGCAAAAAGGAAAAAATTGGAGTCAAAATGCAAAATTTTAGCATTTTGACGCTAGAAGCACCAAAATCCAGCGAAGAGACACTAGAACGGCGCCAGAAGCGCCAAAATCCATAGAGGAGCGCTTCATTCCAATATACAGGGGCCATAACAGGCGTCGGAGACGGATTTGGATGAATTTTTTTGTGTTTTTTTTGAGATGTTCTAGAAGGTTCCAAGTAATTCAAACTTCCCATGGAGTGGTTCAACGTATCTTATGAAAATGCTAAGATTTATAAAAAAAAATAAAAAACTGGCATGATCAGAAAATAATAAAAAGAAATTTGAACATAAACAAGAAATTTTATTGTATAATACAATATTGAAATTATTTCATGGAAAACTTGAGTCTAGGTGGATGGGGTCATATATTGTGATAAAAGTTTACCCATATGGAGTAGTGGATATTGAAGATCGAAAGACTAAAAAAAAATATTTAAAGTTAATGGACATAGGTTGAAACCTTACGTTGATGGACACAGTTTTATCTTTAATGAGATTTTAATGTTGGGTTACCCAAAGTAAAGATTAGAAATGTCAAGTTGATGATGTTAAACCAAACGCTTTGTAGGAGATAATTATCTTTGTAGTTGAATTTAGTTTGTTTAAGATTTGTGTTTTGGATGAATTTTATGTGTTTTAGAGACTTAAATGTTAATAAAATGCATAATTCACTAAAATTTTTAATTTTAAGGTAGGTATGAGTGTTATTTGGACCTTAGGCGGGCGGTGCAAAATTGTGCATTGAAGCCTAGGAGCCTAAAACTGGCGCCTATGTGCCATCTTACAAGAAGCCCGACGCCTAAGTGCTTAGATTCGGGCGTCTAGGCGCTGCGATTTAAAAACTGCCCTGAAACTTCATTTTGACAGTTTTTGCTTGATTTTTTTTCTATTTAACTCCTAAAACTTGTCATTTGAGGTTAATTGAGATTAGAGAGAGGGAGAAAATCCACTATTTCTTGATCTAATGGCTTTCAATTCCAACACAAATAACAAATATGGGATCTTCAACAAAAGGAAATTTATTAGCTTCGATGCGCAGAAGTTATACGATAAGTCTCTCGTCAAAATGAATTTGATCAAGGAAAGAGAATTTGTCAATAGATGTTTAAAAAATCCCCGTAGTCTTGTGGAAGAGATAATCATGCAAAGGCAATGAGAAGTACTTTGTTACACAACTGCTGTCAAAATTATTACTGCCGTGAAGGAATTTTATGCTAATCTTCATGGGATTAACTAGGGAGTTGTCTTTGTTTGAGGCAGGTGGGTACCTTTTACTCCTTCGAGAATCAATGATTTGTTCTTGATAGAGAATGTTCCAATTTGTCATTATGTCAACTTCGCTCCTATAAGAGACAATTTAAATGAAGTTTTTAGATTCCTAACGGATGAAGAGGAGAACTTGGGAAATGAGAGATGAGCGTAATGTAAGTTTTCGTTCTTCATTGCTAAATTCTACCTCAAAAGCTTGACATATCTTCATTTTAGCCAAATTACTCCCTACCACGAAACTTAGCAAAGTGATGAAAGAGAGCGCTATCCTCAATTATTGTATTCAAACAGGATGACCGATTGATGTGGGGGCTTTAACCGTTAGATCAATTCTTGGCTTAATACTTAATGGATCTTCTCATGGATTTGGACATCCATCTACTATATTTTTGCTATGTAGCCAAGCACAAGTTCCTTATGAAATTTGGGAAAATGTGCTTCTTCCTTGGAAGCCCATGGAGTAATTTTTAAACTATGACTGATTGGATAATGAAGAGATGGATGGTAGAAATGTTTCTATGGATCAATCTTCTCGAAATTCAACACCCTTTTCACAACCCCAACTACCGGATAATTTAGTTATTATTTTAAAGAGCATTAAGAAGTTCGAAAAGGAAATGGTTAGTATTATGAATGGGATCAACAACATCTTTGACCAGTTTGACCATCTAGATTTGCGAATCAAATAACAATTTGATCATACTACATTTCTTGAAAAGGCAATGGTACGGATGTATAAGAAAAAAAATTGGATCGGGGACGAATCGATAGACAAATTTCCTTACTATCCTTTCTATAACTTATGTGCACCACCAATCTATGAGAGATCTTAGAGAAGGAAAAAAGTGTTGAGGATGAAGGCGTGTAGTGGCTCTGAAGTACTAAATTCAGATTTATAAGAGCTTTTCTGTGTTGTGTTGTGTTGAATTTTATTATTAAATGACGTCGAGATTGTATTTGTTTGTTGTTGGTATTCGCTTTTTAGTTTACAACGCCAGAATGTCGTTGGTATGATTATGACGCTGAATTATATGTTGAGATTTCATAATGTTCATTTGTAATTGTTTGAAATATATATAAATGTGAGTTATTTGTTGTTTATAAATGTGAGTTATTTGTTGTTTGTGAAAATTGAATAAGATTACTTGATTATAAAAATCAATTTGAATTTGGGCTAATTAGAGTTCAGAGTGCCTTGATGTTCAACGCTTTTTATCAAAATAAACAAAATTTTAGGGTTGGCGCCTAGGCTCTGAAATTAGCTGAACCACCAAAATGTTTTAAATCGCAAAAACATACCGTTTTTAACTATTTTTCACCTGGTTCATCTTCTTTGCAAAAAAAAAAGGTGAGTAGCACCTTAGGGCATCACCACATTTTATTAGATGATGTCGAGATTGTATGTGTTTGATGTTGGCATTTGCTTTGTAGTTTACAATGCCAGAATGTCGTTGGTATGATTATGACGCTGAATTATATGTTGAGATTTCAATATGTTCATTTGTAATTGTTTAGAATTATATATAAATGTGAGTTATTTGTTGTTTGTGAAAATTGAAAGTTGGAAGATTTCTTGATTACAAAATCAATTTGAATTTGTGCTAATTAGAGTTCGCAGTGCCTTGGTGTTCGACGTTTTTTATCAAAATAAACAAAATTTTAGCGTTGGCGCCTAGGCGTCGAAATTGGCTGAACCGCCAGGACATTTTAAATCGTAAAAACGAACCGTTTTTAACCATTTTTCGCCTTGTTCATCTTCTTTTTTGCAAAAAACGCCGAGTAGCACCCTAGGGCATCACCACATTTGATTTTTAGGAGATTTTGTGGCTTCAAAATCTTGGATTTCTTCTTCTCCCGATAAGAGCTTCACTTTGACTTAAAAAATTTTTATTTCACCATGGATTTCTTCTATATTATAGAAATGCCGAAAATTGAAGAACTTGGAAGAATATAGTGAAGAATTTATGGTGTGAAGTTTCTTATCACTAATTTTGATTTTAGGAGTTCATTAAACCTTTATTTCGAATTTATTTGGATTTATTGTGGATTTTTTTTAGAAATTTTCATGGCTCCTAAAACTAAGAAAGGGAAAGGGAGGGGAGTCTTTGATTCTAAGAAGTTTGTCAACATCAAAGCAAATATCGACATAATGATCAACTCACCTCTAAAAAGTTGATTCAAGAACGAGCTTTCTTCAAACCTGGAGGTGCTATAGAAAGTTTGATTGTGGACCGACATTGGGAAAACTTTTGTTTTGTTTTACAGTAGTGGCAGTTATCTTGATTGTACGAGAGTTTTACGCCAACCTCCGAGAAGCCTCTGATGACCAGGTATTTGTTCGTGGAAAAAGTGTAGAATTTACCCCTGGATGGATTAATGCTCTTTATCGGTTGCAGGATGAAATGAATTGTGAATACTCTTCATTTAGGACTTCTGAATCAAAATTGGATGAAATTATTTAATTTTTGACTGATGGAAGGAGTTTGGAAAGTTAAGAATACTCACAAGGTAAACTTTTGTACCTCAATGTTAAATGCACACTCCAATGCATGACACTTTCATTTCAGCACGACTTGTTCCCTCCAACCATCTTAGCGAAGTTACTAAAGAGAGCCACTTTGAACTTTTGCATTCAAGAAATGAAACATATAAATATTTTCTCTCTTATTTATAAGAATACCCTCCTTCTAAAGGTGGAACTACTGGAGGTTTAGGATCCCTACTCAGATTTTTACTTTATGTTAGCAATCATAAGTAGTATATGAGAAATGAAAAGAACTATTATAGCCTCTTAAATCTATTAGCAGACCCAATGTGCTTACATATGAATTACATGTTGGATTAAGAACTAGAGGTGGAAGCTCTGACATTCCTTCTACCTCAACTTTTAGACCTACCTCAGGTACTGTTGCTCACTCTTCAACCACTTTAGATGATCTTCATGATGATTATCAGGGAGTGGTGCATGACATTGCATATTTACAAGGGAAAGTGGCTGTTATTGATGATAAGTTTGATAACGTTCTGGGATATTTGAAACTCAAACATGATTATGATACGAGTTTCAATACTTCTTTGGTGAGTTTTCTTTAGGGAAATCGGGATATTCAGTTTCCATCTAGTCCTCCATTTTTGGATTTTGAACTTAAAAACCATATGGATGAGGATGAAGAGGATGAAGATGAAGAAGATGATGATGATGAGGATGAGAAGTTATATCGTTATTTGTTATGGATGTAGTTTGCTTATGTGTTTGTGGTAGTTGTATTTTATTAATTTTGTGTAGACGTAAACTATCATACTAAACTTGTTGTATGTGACGTTAGATTGTTTGTTTTTACTATACGACTGACTATTTTTAAATTTATTGCTTATGCTTAGAATTGTCCTTTACTTAACAAATCTTTTTCATATATCATGTTTAATGAAACTTTACATACTGCTATACAACTGTCTTTTTAATTGGTACTTGCATAGTTTCTTGTTCAAACCCCTGTATAAAAGGTCAGTCATAAATTGTATTTTTTATTTTCTTCCTACGTATATTTCTATACTAAATATTTCATCATGATAAAATTTGAGTTTGGAGGAAGGAGAAATTTTTCTTAAAAAGAAACTAAACTTTATTTGTCCTCAATAAATTATATTTTTAAAATTATTTTAACATGACATGTGACATGTGAGATTAGCTTTAGATAACTATATTTTTTATTTTATAAATATCATGGTAGACTTTAGAAATTTTTTTTAATAATAAATGTTAAATCTAGAGTTAAGATATTTAGTATAAGAGTATAAGATTATGCTTTTATTATTTAAAGTAAAGGAAAATGTATTTTTGAAATATTAAGGGTCTTAGATTTACAAATAAAAAGAAAGAATTGAGACTATGAAAAATATTTTTCTTTGCTCATATGCATTTATCAAGTAAAGAAATATGAAAAGTTTTTAACTTTAGGAAGAGGATAGTGAAGTTCAAAATTCTAAAGACTATCCAAATATAATAATCCTCACATGAAATGAAAACAAATAATTGAAAATGATCCTAAAAGAATAAGAAAAGCAAAATCAAAAGAAAAAAATATGTGATTAGAAAATTGAGGAGATGTCTAATAAAAAATTTGTTTCACTTGAATCATCTTAAGAAAATGGACTTAATTACATTTCTGAACTTATGTTTAGGTGTGACATCACTGCTCTATAAAATTTAGTAAATGGTTACACTTTTTCCCTCACGGGCTACTGGCAGCTTTAGCTCGATAATGTGACTGGTTCACAAAGTGTCTATTATGTAAACATATTATATAACATATTTTTCGACAAAGCTTACATTTTGCCTATTAAATAAAAAAACAAACATTACTTATACATGTAACGAATCAAAAACTTTTGCAAGTGTTACTTTCTACAAGTTTGTCAATCACATAGTCCAGGTCGGGAGTTGCCCTCTCTTTGGTACTTCGTGGGTAGCCTTTTACCCTATGTTGGATCTCACAGACATGATGGTCACCATGCAAGTTGAAGAGTCCTGCTTCCCAATTCTTTCTCCAATCTCTAAACTCCAAGAAAACTCTAAGCTCCTTGAGTCAAATTCCAAGTCTGAAGAATAAGTGAAGATGATGGGAAATGATCTTAGCCAAAGCATAATACCAACTCCCCCACAACCTCCCCAATTTGTTAAAAATAGCCTTGCCAATTTTCCTAAAACCCATCCAAAAGAGGCTTAATCACCCTTTTTATCTTCTCCCCAAGCAAATCTCCACATAATCCCATGAAATCTTGCAATTTCAGCTGCTTAAGAAGGTGTGTCGGGTTCAAAATTATGAAATTACGGGAAACAATCAGGTTCATAAATTGGCCTGGCATCTAGGCATCATGACCCACGTGCCTAGGCGCTGGGTGCCTGGCACAATGACATTAGGTGCCTGGCGCTGGATGCCTGGCGCTACGTGTCTTAGCGCTGAATGCCCTGGAGGTAGGGCTGGTGCATACTTTCTGGCTGCTTGGGAATGGTTGTTTTAGGGGGTTTTGAGCGCTTAGGTTTCTAGGACTGACGCTTAGGTGTCTACTATTGAGCTCTCGATTTTTAAGCTCCTTAGGGGCTATTTTGAAACATCCAACATAGGATTTTCTCGATTTGAAAGCCATGGAGGATCAAATAAGACTGAAATATGGTCTCATAACTCCAAAAAATGAGTATTTTTATCGATTGTTTATCAGGGGCATTCGTTGCCAATGGTCGCCCCGAACCACTGCCCGAGTACGACATTCTAAACTCTAATCTTCCCGGAAATGCCTACATGAAGCTTCGATCGGTTCTTTTGATCGCAGGAGGCTTCATATGATTATGACATGTCCTTTAAACACCAAAACGAACGTCGAACATGCCTCATGTTCCGAGTAAGCCCGTCTAACGGCAGATTTTCCTGGATAAGGTCGAATCATCACAGACCCTGATTTCGTGCCCTGAATATGTACCAGAAGACCTCATATGAGTGTCTTGAGCTACGGGATACTAAGAGTGGGCAGTGAATTGTCCCGAGCCAGTTAAGTGGACTCCCAAAGCAGATGAAATCAAAAATTGACGCCAACACTCAACATCATATAGATGATGTTAAGAATAAATTTGAGATGGATTAGTTTTGTTGGGCTTTAATTCTTCATGTGAATCGGAAGTTGAAAGTTAACTTATATTTTCTGAATTTAGGTCATTATAGCTACTACTAAAATCAATTTAAAAGTCTTAAGAAGAGAAAAAATTTAAAAAATAAAATATGGATAAAAAATATCCAAAATGATTAGCATAAAAAAGATAAATAACTAAAATAGTAAACTAGTTTTAAGAATATTCAAATTCTATATCTCAAAGCCAATTTCATAGAGCCGCCAACAAGAAGACTCTAATGCTATGTTTTTCCTCCATTCATACCCCATGTCATAATCAATTAAGGTGTATATTTTGCATCTTAAAATTCACATCCTATTGAGGCATGAATTTCAAATTACAAATATTATAGGCTTTCTAAATATTCTAATTATAGCTTTGATAAAAAAATTAAAAAAAAGCCAAACTAAAACATGAAAAAACATTTGTTTCAAAAACCATAAGAGGTATAGTCCTCACCCTCGCAATTGTTGCACGCAAAAGTCACGTTGAGCAACAACTCTGATCATTATCCCTACTTACAGAATCATAGCCTAAGATGATTTTGTTATTTGTTCTCCATCGTTTTGTCGTCCTTTATTAGCTCCAATTGTCGCCCTTCTAATTAAAAACCCACAACGAACTTGTGATAGTCTATTACAACCTTCCAAGATACAAATATAAATAATTTTGCTACAAGTGACAAAGAGAACGACTGTTCTATTAAATTTTTTTTATTGTCATTTTTCCTAAACATTTTGTAATAAATTACTTGAATTTTTTTTTATATTTTAATAATCTTTTGTGAAAAATATTGATAAAGTTGGTGTGAAAAAAAAATATTGTTAGTCAAATTAAACATAGAAATAAAGTTGCATGTAAATCATATGCATTTATTGCAATAAAATTATTATACAAGAGGCGTTAAACTAAATTGTCTTGTCAAACTCATAAGAATATGAAGTTGCATGGAAAAAGTTTACATAAAGATAAATAACAAATATTGAATTATTTAAATGCTCTTTTAAACACAAAGCATTAACGCCAATAAAATATAAACGCTAAGATATTGAACATTTACATTCAGACCACATAATTCTTATTTTTCTACATATCTAACATCAAAATTTTCCTATTTATATACATAACACTCAAATCTTTAATATCATATAAAAAATACTACTATTACTAGCTTTTTAAAAGTAAAATACACCTTTCGTGCATAAATTTATGATAAATATTGTATCTTATTATTAGATGTATAAATGCATAAGAATTTCATGGTAGTTATGTAAACTTTTTTAATTGGAAAAATGATTACATTTAAGTTGTGTTGCTTCTAATCCTGTCGGTGGTCCTACTAGTGGCATTAATAACACCCTATATTTTCTGTAGAGAAATACCCTTTTATTGAATATTCGATTCCTACAGCTGAAAATCAAAGTAAAAGTATCCGTCCAATATCCTCTAAAGAACATCAAAATCGTGTTTGTATGGATATTAAAATATATTTTTATGAAAACAAGATTCATTTTAAAGCTGTGAGGAGTCGATCCTTTTTCAATACGACACACTATTGACAACTATGTTTGAGGGACGAAACAAAACTCAATGCATAAATGAGCTCTACTAACAAGATAGTTCAAAAAAATAAAGAAAAGAAGAACAAATAGAAGTTTCAATAATATAAAATAGCTCACAAGATCTAGATAACTGGAAGCTTGATCAATGCTTCTTTATTGGACTTCTTGTACAGCCCATTGATCTTGATTTGATGCTGAAAAATCTTTAGAGACATCCCACAAAATAAAAATGTTCTGATTAAGACAAAAAATGTTTGTAATTTCACCAATATGATCAGAACAGAGTGTCTAGTTTGATTTGATAATTTAATAATAGACCTTATCAAACCAGTTATCACAAGATTTACTATTGTTTATCTGACTTTACAAAATAATCATTGAGTGAAAAATCAATTCGAGGTAATATTTACTTCCCAGAACTGAAATGGTAATGCATGAGCCAAAAAAAAGAAAACAAATGAAAAAGAAATCACAAGATATACCACTTTTTAAGATAGTGTGATGTATGATTTTAAAAGAACAAAGCAATTAGATGCAGTGTTAAGAATAATTGGTGGCAAAATGTGTCCTACAGTAAGCTTTTATCTATGGTGTTATAACAATGAAAAAGTAACACAATACTTGAGCAAGAAGAGTAAGCTTATCAAATTATATGGAAAGTATTAATAAAAAATGGGACAAACAATTACATATTTAGTTGCATCTGCTAGATAATTCTTAAATATTATATTCTTTTTTAAAAATGGTTCTCTGAATGCAGAGAGGATAAAATTGATTTGTATAAATGTACAGAGAGAATGACATGTTCGTCAAAAGATTTTAAGAAGTTTAACAGATAGCTTAAAGAATTCATCACAATAACTGAATTATTTCTCATAAGAACTACCTATTTATCATGTAAAACACATTTATTTGGTATGATCTATCCACTCTAACAATGAACTTATAATTAATGTGTTAAATATATAATTAATATTATATTAACTCGTGATTTAGAAGGTTGGTAATGCAATATAGAGAAAAAAAAAACATCACAAGTAAAAGCATTTGCAGTCAAATTTAAGGCCTCTCTTGATTAAGCTTCTTCTTTATAAGAGTTTGTTTGAAAACAACTTCAAAGAAAATAGTATTTTAAAATTGTTGTTTTTAAAAGAGGGTGATATTGTTTTAATAAATTGCCTTTCTTTTTTATTCTTGAACCAAAAAGCGTTTTAATACATGTTTAACTAAATTAGTTGTAGTTATTTCATATAAAAAATTAAACGATCTTTCTTATTAATAAATAGCAAATCTCAATTCTTCTATCAATTTAAAAAGCCAAACCGATAGAGACGTAACACAATGAAGCATCTAGTGTTATAATAAATAAAACACTAAAAAACAAATAAAACACTAACAAAGCTATAATATCTGCATTATAACAATAGAAAGACCAACAAAATTCAAAACAGAAAGAACTTTAAGGCAAAACATAAGTTTCCTATAGAGACGTAACATAACTTATAGTATTCCTAAGGATGCTCGGTCTTGGCAAAACCAATCCCTAAAGCTCTATATTCTAAAAAGATTCATTTGCCTTGCTTCCAGCCTGAGACTTGACACTCTGGATAAAAAAATATGTTCGCTTTAAATGGGAATTTTCATATCTTGAAAAGCAATTAGTAACACCTGGCTAAACCATCATAGGAAATCATTGAGATGCTGTGTTTGATTAAAGGATATATATATATATATATATATATATATATATATATATATATATATATATATATATATATATATATATATTAATTTATTTATTTATATATTTATATATACACAATTTCATATATGATTAACATGTGAATTATTACAATTTATAAGCTGATTGTTATATTGATAAGAAGCTTTTCATAAAAATGAGAAATAAATATCATATGCGGTAGATGAGTTGTCATCTCTGTTATAAAAGTAAAAGCTTTTGAACTTTCAAAACCGACATTGAAACATAAAGCTAAGTGAACTGGGGCAAGAAAATGTTTCTAAACTTGTTAAATTCATGACTAAGCAAAGCATAAACCTCTTCATAATCCATAAAAGTTCGTAAAATTGCTAGATGTTGTCGCATGGAAATGGTAACTCAATGCCCAAGTTGTTATGGTCCATAACTTAGATGTTTGCCTTGGTAAGGTCAGGCTAATCGAAAATAGTTGTATCAGTTATAAACTAATTAAATTAGAGGTAGAAGAAAAGATCCTTCCCCTTTTGAATCTAATGGTCATTTGCGATCATGTTTTATTGTCATTTACTTTGCTACTTTTCGCTATTTGTCTCATAAAAAATGTTTCAAAACTATTTTATTGTTTTGGTAACATGAGACAGACATCATGTTTGAATTTAGAAAATTGAAAGATAGTTAATTTGTCATTAAGTTTTTTTTCTACTAATTATTTTTGTAACATCTTCATTTTTTTTAGTTTTGTTTTCGTAGACTCCATAAAATTTTGCTTTTGTTCACTATATCTCTTAAGTAATCTGTAATTTCTAATATGAAGTGTAGTCTTTTAGTGCTCATAATAAGTATCATTCTTTTTGAAATTCAGGATTGGAAATGAGCGTCACATTGATTTAACCAAAAGAAAAAAAAAGCATATTTTTTATCTACCAGTGCAGACCTAAACAAGAACCAAAAAGAAGGCAAAAGAAAAAAAAAACTTTTGGGTCCACCAGACTCTTTAGCAGTGCGGAACCAAGGTTAAAAAAAATTAAAAAAAAAAATATTGTGTTCACCACCTTTTATCTACCTCTGTAAAATAAAAAAAAAAACAAAATAGAAAGCCAAAACAAAAGAAAAAACAAAGTTATTGTGTTCACCAGATTCCAAAACGTGAGACGCTGAAGTTAAAAAAAATTTGATAGCAAAACAGCTTCCTTAAGAATTAAGAAGTTAAGCAAAGAGGTGATAACAGGTAGTAAAAGATTTTGAAAGGAAGGGAGAGAGTGAAGCCGAAGAATCTTACATGAAAGTTTGAATTGCCTGATAGCAAAGAATGACAAGGGTTTGAGCCATCGAGAGTAGCAGAAACCTTTGACATGCTGTGTCCCTCGGTTGAAAGGAGTCATGTAGGTTAACAAAAGTGAGGAAATTGAGATACGTGAGGCTGCCAAAGTTCAAAGAAATTTGATAGCCAAACAGCTTCCTTAAGAAACAAAGAGGCAATAACATGCCGTGAAAGATTTTCAAAGCAAGCAGGAGAGGAAGCTGAAGAATCTTACATGAAAGTTTTAATTGCTTGATAGAAAAGAATGGCAAGACATTAAGCATGAGTAGTAGAACCTTTGATATGTTGTGTTCCTCGGTTGAAAAAGTCAGGTAGGTTAACAAAAGTGAGAAAATTGAGATACAAGAGGCTGCCGAAATTCAAAAAAATTTGATAACAAAACAACTTCCTTAAGAATTTAGGTAAAGAGGTATAGAAGAAATATTTTCAAAGCAAGAAGGAGAGTGAAGCTGAAGAATTTTACATGAAAGTTTAAATTACTTGATAGTAAAGAATGACAAGGCTTTGAGCCTTCAAGAGTAGTAGAAACCTTTGATATGATGTGTCCCTCGGTTGAATGAGCCGGGTAGGTTAACAAAAGTGAGAAAATTGAGGTATGAGAGGCTACTAGTTGGAAGTATAGACTACTATGTTCAAATTTCGCATGAGAACAAAATTAGAGCATATTCAAACATACACATGCAAAGAGAAGAAATTATATAATTGTGGCTAGTCATGTGAAGGATAAACATATAAAATAATCTACATGCAAAGATGATGATGATGATAATTGTTCGAATAATGATGATTTGCCATCAGTTGATATATAAGTTATTAACCAAAGATGACCAATAAAATTAAGAAAGTGTTGTTGAATTAGATGATCGTGAATGTAATGTCACATTTACGCAAATGATGTGATCAAAGTGAAAATTCATAAAGATTCTGTTCATTATAAAATAACAAAAAATTTAATATATATTTTTTTCCATTAGTATACTTATTATAAAAACTTGATGCATAAGAGAAGAATACGAGTGTCTGATGAAGAAAAAATGAATGGGATGACACAGTTGAGAGTGATGAGAGCAATAAAACTATTATGTATCACAATGATTCTTAAGACCATCCTAGTAATTTTAGAAAACTTAATTTTTATGTTTTCTAAATTCAAAAATTCTATTCAATTTTATGAAGTTTGTATGATTTCTTAATAGTGTTTTTTATGAATTAAAGATATGTTTTGAATAAAGTTTATGATTTTTTTTAATTTTCACAACTGTATAACATTTTTGTCCTTTTATTTTGAAGTCTACACCTCAATAAAAATTGAAACTTATGTTCATTCAATTGAGAAAATCACCGCAATTATTGATATAGTTTTTGTCAACCTTGAACAATACTAAGCATTACTGAAAGAAGAATGGTGATTCATAAATCAAAATAAAAAACAAGAATAAGTCTTACAATAATAACTATACAATGGAAGGTGGCAAAAAACAACCTTAACCTCACAATGGGCAACAACAATATTAGTTAAGATGATGCAAAAATTGTCCAATAGATAAAAAAAATATATTGAAACAACCAGAATATTTTCTTCGCCAAGACCAAAATATATATTCAATACTCAAAATATCACAATGATATTGAAATTTCTAAATAAATAACTCATTGTAACTAACAATTTTAATGAATAAAAAAGATGATATCTAATCAAAAAGGCTGAAACCCATATCTTCATCACTCTCTTCCTTAGGCTCCTCCTGTAGAACATAAAACGACATGAAAAAGGAAGCAACTTGCATAGTGTTAAAGTCTCAAGAATACAATTTGTCAGGAAACATAACACAAAAATCACCTTCTTCTCTACCGCAGGGGCAACTTCTTGTGAAGCACCGCCCCCACCACCAGCTATCGGAGCCGCCACAGCCACAGCAGCACCACCTCCGCCTAAAGATAATTCAAACAAAAAACCAACTTTATTAGCAATCTTTTGTGAAGGGAAACGACACAACAAAAAATTAGAGTGCACCAGAAAATCAAAAGATGGATCAAAATAGGGAGTCGAACCGGATCCAACGCTAAGGATTAAGTCATCGACACTTCTCTTCTCGAGAAGATTTGCAATTAGGGTCGCCTAGAAAGATTCGACCAAAATATTCGCAGATTTTACTAGCGTGGAGATCTTCTCCGCCTGATTAATACAATGAACAAGACAAAACAAAAAATTGAATATTTTGTTGTTCAGTATGTAATCGAAGAAACAATCAAATGTGTAAAAGAAGTATACCGTTATAGGGATACCGTCATTAAACAGAATCAATGCAGCGAGGCTGCAAGCTTGCTCTCTGATCGATATTACCAATCTAGATGCATTAAATAAAAAGATAATTACATACACATCATTCGAAAGAAAATCTAGAGTTTTGGAGGAAGAAAACACACCACGTTTTTTCTGAATTGGAAGATAGACGCCGCCAGAACTCAAGTGAATTTTCTGTATTCGAACACAGACGTCGCCGCCGCACGAAAGGAAAAGTGTGCTCTTTCAAAAACCTAACGTATTTTGGGATCTTAAACCTCTTTTTCCATCTATAAAAATATATATTTCAACTTTGAAAAATTAAAATAATATTGTTTTTATATGTGATGTGAAGTATTTCAATAGTATAAATGTTGAAATCAAAATTTAGGTGTTAGATATGTAAATACATAGGAATTGGATGATATGCATGCAAATATCCCAGTTTTTTTGTAATCAATAAATAAAAATTCGATACAACTAAAAAAATTATTTATTTATTTATTTCTATATTAAAATATTCACTAAAAGTATATTCAATAACTTTGATTATCATTAGAATTAAAATTTTATCAGTTATTTTTTAAAAAGTTTATGCATTGTTTAAGAAGATAATAAGAATGGATAAAAAATTACCCATAAAGTACTAAACAAATTTGTGATGCCAATATTTTTTTTTGGAATTGATGCCCACACTCAACTAATAATAATAATAATAATAATAATAATAATAAAATATTTGTAAATTTTTTAAAATATATATATTATCATAATAAATAAATAAATTTGATAAAAATCACAATAAAACTATAAAATCCCGCACAATTTACAAGAGAGCTCACACAAAGAAAATGAATTATAACTATTCATAACAATGATTATCCATAAAGTTAGATCATTCAAATAAATTAATGGTATACAAATCATATCAATTTATTGATTATGAGCTTAAACTGTAACCAAGATGTTCCAGATTTTAAGATCATGAATATGTGATGTACATGTATTTGCAATTAAATTTATATTAATTTATTAGATTATGAGTATGTGATGTACATGTATATGTGATGTACATGTATATGTGATGTACATGTATAAGATTATGAATATGTGATGTACATGTATAAGATTATGAATATGTGATGTACATGTATAAGATTATGAGCTTATTCATTAAAAGTATATTCAATCATGTATAAAATTTATGAGCTTATTCATAAATTTTGATTTCTACATTTATACTATTGAAATACTTCACATCACATATAAAAACAGTATTTTTTTAATGTTTAAAAGTTGAAATATATATTTTTATGGATGAAAAATGAAGTTTAGGATCCCAAAATACACTAGGTTTTTGAAGGAGCCCTTTCCCTTACGTGTGATGGAGGCGTCTGTGTTCGGATACAGAAAATTTGGTTGAGTTCCGACGGCGTCTATCTTCCAACCCTGTGCTTTCTTCCTCCAAATCTCTAGATTTTCTTCTTCTCTCCATCTTTCCAATGTTTTGCATGTAATTATATTTTTTTAAATGCCTATAGATCGCTAATGTTGATCGGAGAGCAAGCTTGTAGCCTCGCTGCATTGATTCTGTTTGATGACGATATCCCGATAACTGTATTCTCCTCCTATTCACATTTGATTGTTTCTTTGATTACATACCCAACAGCAAAATACTCAGTCTTTTATTTTGTCTTGTTCGTTGTGATTAATCAGACGAAGAAGATCTCCATACTAATAAAATCTGCGAATATTTCTGTCGAATCTTTCTGGGCGACCTTGATTGCAAAGCTTCTCGAGAAGAGAAGTGTCGATGATTTAATCCTTAGTGTTGGGTCCGGTTCGATTCCCTATTTTGATCAATCTTTTGATTTTCTGGCGCACTCTGATTTTGTGTCGCGTTGTTTTTCTTTGCAAAAGACTGCTAATAAAGTTGGTCTTTTGTTTGAACTATTTTTAGGCGGAGGTGGTGTTGCTGTGGCTGTGGCGTCTGACAGCTGGTGGTGGGGGCGGTGCTGCACAAGAAGCTGCCCCCCTGCGGTTGAGGAGAATATGTTTTTTGTGTTATGTTTTCTGCATATTGTATTCTTGAGATTTTTAACACTATGCAAGTTGTTTACTTTTTCATGTCGTTTTATGTTCTTCTGCAGGAAGAGTCCAAGGAAGAGAGTGATGAAGATATAGGTTTCAGTCTTTTTTATTATGTATCATCTTTTTTATTCGTAAAAATTGTTAGTTACTATGAGTGATTTGTTTAGAAATTTCAATATCGTTGTGATATTTTGAGCACGAATATATATTTTGGTCTTGGCGACGAGAATATTCTAGTTGTTTCATTATATATTTTTTATCTATTAGACAGTTTTTGCATCATCTTAACTAATATTGTTGTTGCCCATTGTGAGGTTAAGGTTGTTTTTTGCCACCTTCCATTGTATAGTTATTATTGTAAGACTTATTCTTGTTTTTTATTTTGATTTATGAATCACCATTCTTCTTTCAGTAATGCTTAGTATTGTTCAAGGTTGACAAAAACTATATCAATAATTGCGGTGATTTTCTCAATTGAATGAACATAAGTTTCAATTTTTATTGAGGTGTAGACTTCAAAATAAAAGGACAAAAATGTTATACAGTTGTGAAAATTAAAAAAAATCATAAACTTTATTCAAAACATATCTTTAATTCATAAAAAACACTATTAAGAAATCATACAAACTTCATAAAATTGAATAGAATTTTTGAATTTAGAAAACATAAAAATTAAGTTTTCTAAAATTACTAGGATGGTCTTAAGAATCATTGTGATACATAATAGTTTTATTGCTCTCATCACTCTCAACTGTGTCATCCCATTCATTTTTTCTTCATCAGACACTCGTATTCTTCTCTTATGCATCAAGTTTTTATAATAAGTATACTAATGGAAAAAAATATATATTAAATTTTTTGTTATTTTATAATGAACAGAATCTTTATGAATTTTCACTTTGATCACATCATTTGCGTAAATGTGACATTACATTCACGATCATCTAATTCAACAACACTTTCTTAATTTTATTGGTCATCTTTGGTTAATAACTTATATATCAACTGATGGCAAATCATCATTATTCGAACAATTATCATCATCATCATCTTTGCATGTAGATTATTTTATATGTTTATCCTTCACATGACTAGCCACAATTATATAATTTCTTCTCTTTGCATGTGTATGTTTGAATATGCTCTAATTTTGTTCTCATGCGAAATTTGAACATAGTAGTCTATACTTCCAACTAGTAGCCTCTCATACCTCAATTTTCTCACTTTTGTTAACCTACCCGGCTCATTCAACCGAGGGACACATCATATCAAAGGTTTCTACTACTCTTGAAGGCTCAAAGCCTTGTCATTCTTTACTATCAAGTAATTTAAACTTTCATGTAAAATTCTTCAGCTTCACTCTCCTTCTTGCTTTGAAAATATTTCTTCTATACCTCTTTACCTAAATTCTTAAGGAAGTTGTTTTGTTATCAAATTTTTTTGAATTTCGGCAGCCTCTTGTATCTCAATTTTCTCACTTTTGTTAACC
>NEWO01000515.1:462230-481378 GCA_003013225.1 Phalaenopsis aphrodite | reverse complement strand
ACCTATATCCACTCACAACCATAAACCCTAACTTGTTAACTTTGATCCTTTGATGTTTTGGGTGACTGATGTAGATGATTCCCTAGACCCACTAGCCCTAGGCTAGGGTTTATCTAAGACTAGTACATAGAGGAAATAAATGGGAATTTCATTGGTTCATAGCTCATGTAGGGTGGTTTGCACCCCAATTCTACCAAAGTTTCTAATTTGACCTTTTTACGCCCAAACCTACCCAAATTACTTAAACACCCACAAATCCCAAATTTGGCCAAAAATCCCAATTTCACTCAAAATACCCAAATTTTTCTAAAAATCATTTCAAACCATTTCAAAGTACCCAAATAGCACAAAATCACCCAAAATTGTCAAAATTACCAAAATACACCTAAATTTGCCAAAATTACAAAAATACCCTTGGCAACCCAAACTTTCCCAAAACCTCCAAAATCACTTCAAATGACTCCAAAATCAACTTGGACCCTTCAATTGAACCCAATCTGATCATTTTGACCAAAACACTCAAATTGCCTTTAAAGGCCTAATTTCCCCAAATTTATCCCAAATGTCCATCAATTTAGACCCAATTTTCATCAACTTCAATTCTAGACTCAAATTCACCTTTCATATGACCAATCCAAACTAAATCCAAGCCTAATTGGCCCATGCTTTGAGCTCAATTTTGATCCAAATCAAAACTCCTAATTTTGACCATATGACTTATTCTCACCTAATTGAACCTCATAACCTACTCAATTTGCCTCAATTTGAATCCTAAACTCTTCATAAAACTCCATCACACCAAACTAAACTTTTAATTAGCCTTGCTAAACCCTCAATTTCACTAATTTTAACCCAAGTCCAAAAATCCACAAATTTGCCCCAAAATGGCTGTCTCCAAATTCCACCAAATTGAATGCCCTAACCCAAAAATTGACACAAAAATTATGTTGAAAACTCTTCATGACATTTCTATGGACCATTTCCAATCATAAATTTGGACTTAGCCCAACCTTAGCCCAACCTAGACCCAAGTCTAGTTCAACATGCCCAAACTGACCAAAATCCCAAAATCCTTCAAATTGAGCTTTCAATTGACTTTAAAATTACTTCAATCCTTCACCAAAAATCTTTATTACAATCATCTACATAATGTTAATCAATAAATTGAGCTCAAATTCATGGCTAGACTAACCCAAACCTAACTTTTAGCCTTACCCATCCTAAAGTCACCAAATTAAGGTGTCAACATCCACCAAATGCACCTTATTGACTAGGCTAAACCCTCTCAAAAAACCCAAGTAAGCTTTGGACCAATGTGTCCATAAATTAAGGGATATTATCCCATTTATGGACCTTAACCAAAAATCTCTTCCATTATTACATACCATTGGGAGTAAATTATGATTAAGCCTCCCCCTGGCTCACATGACCTTTTGGCCACCACCTCTGGCTTTGGTGGCCAGCCTAATGGCCGAAAAACACAAAAACTGAGACCCTCAAGCTCAAATTCAATCCCAATTTCAACCCTAGATGCCAGCTCATCCAATTGGCTCTTTAGAGCTTCTTAGCCCTACACCTAAGCACCATTTTACACCCAACAATTAACCTTGAGCTCCCCCCTAAGCTCCTCTATTTAATTAGCCCCTTCATGGCCAAAGGGAAGAGAGTGCCAAAATCCTTGAGGAAACTCTGTCCAATTGCTTTTAGACACTCTCTAAGAACTCCTAAGCTCATTGTCACCATTTTCCCCCCATTGATCTCCATTGTGGAGGCCCGATTTTGAGCTCAAACTTTCATCTAAAACTAGGACATCTCTCCACAGTCCACCAAACTCAAATTAATTGTGCACACACCATCCCTAGAGCAAGATGAGTTGATTCCCCATCAAACCCCGCTTTCAAACAACCTCTAACCTAGCTCTAGACCAACAACTAAAATTGAGCTTGATTGAATGCATACATAAAAAATTCACCAAGGCTTGAGACTTCATCCGGAGATCTTGTCGAATCGAAGCTACCACAACCATCTGATTGAGGCCTCCCCTCTCAGACAAAGGTATTGATCCTCAACCCTAATCCAAACTTATTTTGAGTCTCCATTTGTAATAGCTTGATTTTATACTTGATTAACCATATAAATGTGTTTGTCTTGAGTAGATGAAGGTTTAGAAATAAAGCCCATGCACTTTTATTGAGTCTAGCTTGATATCTTAAGTTTTTTGTGTGAACGGCTTATGGGTTAAGCCACTTGGGGACAATAATAGGGAGTCGTCTGATCGCGTGTGTATCCAACCAACGAAGGAGATCAAGTTGGACGAGTAGATGGTACGTGAACCGCGGGCCGTGTGGCAGCTGAAGTGGATGGCGGCATATAATGAGAGCTTGCCACGTGTGAGTTCAGATCCATCGAGGTTGAAGTGGTGCCGCATTTATAAGTAGAAAAATAAAGATTTTCTGAATTATTTTAAATGCCTAAACTTCAAAAACTCATATTTTTATCTAGAAAAACATTTGAAATCAAAAGAAAAATACCCTCTTGCTCAGTGAACACAGGATAATAATGTGGACTAAAAATAAAAATTATTTTCTTACTCCCTGACTTTTAATGAATTAAATATCCTCTATGGGATTTCAATTCTCCATGACTAAATACTACTCACCATGGCTTGAAATTTTGAGGGTTCATTCCTCATGATAGAGGTCATGTCTTCTGATTTTTCCAATTTCAGAGGACACCTTTATGCTTTTAGCCCTAATTTTCAAGCTAAGATGACTATTTTGGTTATTTTAATTATATAAGTCAAAATATCTCTTAGAAAACTATGGGAATAATTTTAGTAGGTTTCCTGTGGTTAGAGAAGTCTAGGAAAAATATTGTGATGTTTTGAATCATCTTGTATTTTTACATGCTTAATTAAATGCATATACTTTATATTAATCTATGTAAATTAAATACTTATAAAAAATTGACAAAATTACTTGCCCACTATCCATGAAAATCATATTTACTCACTATAAAAATATCAAAATTATTTGACTTAGTCTAAGCAGTAAAATGGATTTTTAAGGAAACCTTGTATTTTTGAATAAAAAAAATTATATTGAATTAAATAAGTTTATAAAAATTATGAAAATTAGTTCTCTGAGTTCCTTGTGTCTAGCGATTATTAATAAAAATAAAATCCATTTCTGAAAACATTTTATTTTTAAAATATATTTTGAATTAAAAATCATTAAAATAATAAAAATTTAAAAAATACAAAAAATTTTTTAAAATGAGTGGAAATGTCCCCTAGTCACTTAGAATTCATTAGGATATTTTTCCTAATTTTTCTAAGTTAAAATATAAATTTTAAAAGCTTAAAAATGAATTTTCCATATTTTACCATTAAGATAATTACAATAAATAAATTAAATATCACAAAAATACAAAACTTGCTTCTCTGAGTTTTTTGAACTTAGAGAAGTCTATTAAAAATATAAAAGTGATTTTTTGTAATTAAAAAATTATTTTCTATTTAATTTAATCATTGAGATTAACTAAAAATTAAATAATAGTAAAAAAATTTAAATAAAAAAAATAATGAAATTTTTTCTAAGTGTTTCTCTAACCTTAGGAGGCCTCTAATATTTTTTTTCCATAAGTACAAACTTTTTGGATAATTAAAATAAATTAACCTTTAAAAATTGTATCTTCTAAAATTAATTAAATAATTAAATTAAATTAAATTTTGAGTGGTCCACATGTTTTCCTCTAACATTATACTTTTCTCATGAATATGAAACTTTAAACCCTCAAAGTCATTTGATTTTTGTTTAATGAGTTATTGAAGTGCCTCAAGGGCAAAGTGTAAATTTTAAACTTTGGTGCCTTAATCAAAATTTAGAATTAACCAAGAAAAAATGGGTAATTTTAATCTTAATTAATATGTTTGGATGATCAAAATACAATGGGATTAAAAGTAGAAACTCAATCACTACCCTTGCAAAATATCAACAAGACCATAATCCTCCGAATCTTCATGACTTGGAAGTCAACTATGATCAGATGATTCTTAAGTGATGGGCTTAAGTCAGAAAGATGGAAATTCACTTTTCTTAAGCCCTAAGTTGAGGATGGTTTGACCATTTAATAAGAATGCATGTCATTTAAATCAAAATTTTGATAATCACCTTTTCACATATCATGATTGTTAAAGGCTTAGCAGTGACCTAGGCTCAATGTCTAAACTCAATTGATTGGATCTAGAAGACAACATAATTGGTGACTAACATCTTTAAACACTACGAGCCTGACCTTAATTGTGGAGACCATAATCTTAAATAACCTAGACTTGCTTTAGGAGCACCCACTCACATAACTCTTAAACGGAACATCAATTGATTAATCGAGTATTCTATCCTTGAGATAATTAAATTGCTAAGTTTCACTGAGCAACAAGGTATTCACAATTCGACCTCAGATGATTCATGGAACAATATGATAATTCAAAATATTAAAAAATGAACTCAGAGTATTTCAAGAGGTCTTTAAAGTGATTAAGGGTCATGCCCTGAGCACTTTGAAATCTATTGGACATTTTGAAGGGCAAACTGGACTTGTCATACTTTTGTTCCAAAATCATCTACTAGAATCTTCCAAGACTCAATAAAAATATAGCCCGGGGTTTGGAAACTAAACCTTCATCCACTCTTGAAATTTATGTTCCTTGCAATATTATATACATGCTTTGAAAGTACTGACCTTTCAAGTGGTGGAACGAGAAAACTCGCCAGGTATACTTTTACAGTTTACAGTACTGTCTTTTCTTGTTCTTCCCACACTGTATCTTTATACTTACAAAACATCCATGTTAAACAATGATGTAACCTTGCATGAAAACTAAAACTGCTAAGATAGCTGTAAAACCAAAACTAAAACTAGAATAAACCAAGATAAAATTCACTTCCACAACATTCAAAATATAAGATAACTCAAAATTTAATCACAAACATCACAAAACAACAATTACAACTATATTAAAATGTCTCTATCGTATGATCGGAAATCTCTTGGAGGATGTATTCTATGGTTGCTAACGAAACTTTTCACGGTCTAAATGAATGTACGAAACTCATTAAGTTGAGTTTAGTAAATGCATTTGGACTAAGTGAATCCGATAAAAAATAGTGGTACCGTAAAGAAGGAACCATAGGATCATAACCGGTGTCGCTCTAATCAACTTTAATATGCACCATAATATTTAAAGAACTATAACCATAGGGACATCTGATTTGACATCACAACTTGACACATTAGAAAACTTAAACTCATCATGACGAGGAGCTTGGAGCTAGCATTGTGGGCAGCACGACCATTGTCAACAGCAAGAGGATCTACAACAACACATCTTTCCTTAGAATTAAACAAAAAGCCATAGGATTTTGAGGATGTTTTCTTGTGCAACATAAATCCTCAACTTATTCTTAGGCCTTCGTAAAGCTCTGTTGTATAATATAAGCCCTAACTCATCTTAGGATTTCGAGGTTGTCGTTTGTCACAACCTAAATCCCCACATCTTTCAAGCAATTTATGTGATTGTTTCACACGAATGTAAGCCTTAACTAATAAAATTGGCATAATAAATCATTTAAATATTTCTCTTCAAAATTGAAGCCAAACCATACGATATACTCGGAAGTCACCGAGGTTCACCTCTGGAATAATGACATCCCATAGTTCTTCCTCCTTTGGATTTTATAATAAATGTTCCAAATTGAGTCATTCCCCTTTCACTCCTCTTTGTCTGATCTTGTTGAAAAGTCCTATCTTTTGACCTCTTTAAAGATAATATTTCTTGATTAATTATCGAGAGTTTTCTTAGGTGACTTAAATTATCTAAGATGTAATTAACTATAGGGGCTTGCCCTTGAAGTAAACTTTTCTGAACCCAGCTCAATATAAACCTTATTTAATTCTTCATATTAAATAGGGGAACTTGTCAGCAAATAAAATGGTTTTTGTAGACCAAATGGATGTCATATATTTCATAGTTACTTGATCGAGCCTCACTCTCAAGTCTTGTGTTTATCTTTCGGGATAAATACATGTTTTGAGGTACATTGCTCTTTCATATAAACTGTAGAAAAATCTGAGGTCGATTTGATTTAATTTTTTTCTAAACTTATATATATATATCTATATATATATATATATGTAAATATGTAAATTAAATGACTTTTCGAAGCGGGCAACAAGATTTTGATTCCGGCGGCCGACAGCTTCCAATGGGCAACTCCTCAACTTTTTAGTGTCAACAGGAAACAATACTGCTAACCCATTGAGAAACTCCAACAATCAAGGGAATCAAGCTTATAAACCTTATTACCCCTTAGATTTAATAATTTGTAGGGTAAGAAGAAAAAGCTATCAATGGAAGATTTAATATTGCAAATGGGTAGTCAATTACAATGTCAATGAGCTGCAATAAGAAACGTGGAAAATCAATTGGGATGTATTGCTACTGCACTTTGCAATAGACCTCCAAGAACATTGCTTAGTAATGTTGAAGCAAATCCTAATGATCAGAACAAAGAGCAAATCAAAGCTATTTAATTGAGAAGTGGAAAATAATTAGAAAATATAGTTCAACAAGAAGTTGAAGTTGAAAAAGATGAGATGGAAAATGAAAAAACTTGTGAAGATTTTCATTTTGAAGAAAAAAGTCTTCTTAAACCAATGAAAATAACTGTAGAAAGAACACTACATCCATTTCCTCAAAGATTGAAGCTAAAACATATAGATAATCAATTTTCAAAATTTTTGAAAATTTTGAGAAAATTAACGATAAACATTCCATTTCATGATGCTTTGGAAAAAATGCCAATCTATGTGAAATTCTTGAAGGATATACTTAATAAGAAAAGGAAGTTTGTAGATAATAAGACAATTGCACTCAGCGAAGAGTGTAGCGCTATAATCAAGAAAAAAACTTCCTGAAAAACTTAAAGATTCTGGAAGTTTTACTATTCCTTTTGATATTGGCAAACAATTTTATGAAAAAGCTTTATGTGATTTAAGAACCAGTATTAATCTTTTGCTGTTAACAAAATTCAGAAGGTTGAGTTTCAGAGATATTTCACCTACAACTGTAACTATTCAGTTAGCCGATTGTTTGATTACATATTTTAAAGAAGTTATAGAATATGTTTTGGTAAAATTTGATAAATTTATCTTTCCTGTTGACTTTATTACGTTAGATATGGAGGAAGATAAAGAAATTCCTATCATTTTAGGAAGACCATTCCTAGTCATTTGAAGAGATTTGATAGATGTGTAGAAAGGAGAACTAACTATGAGAGTTAGTGATCAAGAGGTTACATTTAATATTGCAAAATCAATGAGATACCCTACAAAGAGGAAGAGATTGAATGCTTCATAATAAATATTATTGAATAATTAAGCCATGAATATTTTAAGAAGACTTTTGAAAGAAAATTTGAAAAGTAATATATGGAATATCAAGATGAGGATAAAATTCACGATGAATCTATGGAAGTGAGTAAAGAGGATTTCGATTATGTTTAGGAAAAACATGACATGTTAGAATCTATAGAAAGTAATAAGAATTTGATTTCATCTAATGAGAAACCTCTTGAACTAGAACTGAAAACACTTCCTACGCATTTGAAGTAGGCATTCTTAAGATATTTATCTAAATTACTTATTATAGTATCCTAAAAATTAACTGATACACAAGAACAATAGTTGTTGAAAACTTTAAAAAGATATAAGAAAGCTTTTGGATGGACATTAGCTGATATTAAATGAACTAGTCCTTCAATTTGTGTGCATAGAATTTTAATAGAAGATCAACATGACCTAAGAGCTGATCCTCAAAGGAGATTAAACCCTGTGATGAAAGAAGTTGTGAAGAAATAGATTTTAAAATGGTTAGATGCTAGAATAATATATCCTATTTTAGTCAGTGCTTAAGTAAGTCCAATTCACTGTGTTCCAAAGAAAGGAGGTGTAACAAATAAATATCAACAAGACAAGTCATTGGTTGGAGAATCTGCATAGATTTTAGAAAATTAATTTTTTCCACTAGTAAGGATCATTTTACTTTACCCTTTTTGGACCAGAAGTTGGATAGATTAGCTGGGCATAAATATTTTTTATTTTATAGATGGATATACTGGTAATTACCAACTACATATTGCTCTAAAGTGTTAAGAGAAAAAAAAAACATTTACTAGTACTTATGGAACTTATGCTTTTTGGTGAATGCCCTTTTGATTATGTAATGCACTGTAGTATTTCAAAGTTGTATGATGTCAATTTTCAAGGATTTTATTTAAAAAGGGATTGAAGTCCTTATGGACGATTTTTTTGTATTTGGAACTTCATTTGAAATATGTCTAAATCATTTAGAGAAAGTTTAGGAACATTGTAAAATGACTAATCTTTTATTGAACTGGGGAAAATGTCAATTTATGGTTGCAGGAGGAATTGTTCTTAAACATAAAAATTTAGAAATTTTCAGGGAAGTAGATCTTGCAAAAAAATACAGGTTATATCAAACATACCTCCACCTACTACTATAAGAGGAGTTAGGAGCTTTCTAGAATATGCTGAATTTTACTGGAGATATATTAAAGACTTTTAAAAAATTACTAAACCCTTATACCAACTTCTGGAAAAAGAATAAAAATTTGACTTTAATCAAGATTGCCTTAAAACCTTGGAAATTTTAAGGGAAAAATTGATCACACCTCTTATAATTGTTTCACCTAATTGGGAGAAACCTTTTGTATTGATGTGTGATGCTAGTGATAATGTAATTGAAGTTATTTTAGGGCAAAGATATGATAAGATTTTTAAATTTATATGTTTTGCTAGTAAGAATATTAATGGCGCTCAGATTAATTACACCATCACTCAAAGATAATTATTAGCCATTGTGTTTGCTTTTGATAAGTTTAAGTCATATCTGATTGGAGCTAAATGTGTTGTGCAACTGAACATTTGGATAATAAATATTTGATGTAAAAGAAGGATGTTAAACCAAGATTAATTATATGGGTACTTCTTATGCAAGAGTTAGATTTTGTAAAATTCGATAGGAAAAGGACTGATAATCAAATTGTTGATCATCTGCCTAGGCTAGAACAAGAAGAAATACTTGATTTAGAAAGGTAAATTAATGAAACTTTTCCATATTAACAACTTTATGCTGTAAAAGGATGGGAAATACCGTGGTATGGTGATATTGTAAATTATATTGTTAGTTATATTATACATTATGGGTTGACAAAATAACAGGAAACTAAATTCATTTATGATGTAAAATCATATTTTTTGGATGATCCTTATTTATATGAACAATGCAAAGATTTAGTAATGAGACGATGTGTGTCTTTGTTGACCTCATTTTTGGTTGAGGTCTAGTTTTCCTATTTAGTAGCCTAGGGTCTAGCCATAGGTCTTTCCTATTGACTATTCCTAGAAAACTGGAAAAGGAACCCTCACCATTAGAAATTATAAACTCCTCTTTACTCAACTTGAAGCTTTATATATTGGTCCTAACCTCTAGCACTTAGAATGTGTGGTCAATATGGGGGAGCTCAAGGTGAGTTCCCATAAAACTGCTTGCCCTTAGGGTTGACTCAGGGTGTTTGTCTAGTGCTAAGGCACTCACAACAATCACCTCACTCACAATCGCTCAATACCCTAAGCCCAAAATTCCTTGACTTTGATTCTTTGATCCTTTGGGAGACTCATGTAGATGGTCCTCTAAACCTACTAGCCCTAGGCTGGGGTTTAGCTAAGACTAGTACATAGAGGACACAAATGGGGTTCCCATTGGTCCTTAGCTCATTTATGGTGGTTGGCACCCCAATTCTACCAAAAAATACTTAACTTGGCCTTTTGCCACTAAACTCCCCAAAATTACCTAAGTACCCTTGAAACCCTAAATTTGTCCAAAATTCCCAAATTTATCCAAAATACCCAAATTTGTTCAATAATCATTTAAAATCTTCCGAAAAAATTCCAAATTACCCAAAATCACAAAAAAAAAATTGCCAACTTACCAAAATGTCCCTCCTTAGACCAAAATTTCAAAAATTCCGAAAAATCCCAAAAATTTCCAAAACCTTCCAAATATTCCCAATTTCATTTTTCTCAACTAGCACATGAACCAATTTGACCAATTTGACTATTTTGATTAAAACCCCCAAATTGCCTTTAAAGGCCCATTTTTCCCCAAATTTACCTCAAATGTCCATCAATTTGGGCTCAATTTTCCTCAATTTCAATTCTAAACTCAAATTAACCTTCCATATGATCAATATAAACCAAATCTAAGCTCAATTCACCCATGCTTTGAGCCTAATTTTGATCTAAATCAAACCCCAATTTTTGTCGTATGATTTAATCTCACCAAATTGAACCTATAGCCTACTTAATTTGCCACAATTTATGTTGAAAAGTCTTCATAACACTCCTACGCATTAAACTTGACCTTAAATTTCCCTTGGTAAAGCCCCAATTTCATTTAATTTTGACCCAAGTCCAAAAGCTCCAATTTTTCCCTAAATTAGATACCTCAAAATTCCACCAAATTGATTGTCTTAACCCACAAATCGACACCCAATTTATGTTGAAAACTCTTCATCACATTCCTATTGACCATTATCAATAATCAATTTGTACTTAGCACAAGCCTAGCCCAATTTAGACCCATGTCTAGCCCAACATGCCCAAATTTACCAAAATCCCAAAATCCTTCAAATTGAGCCCCTAATTGAACTCAAAATCATTTCAAATCTTCACAAAAAATCTTCATGAAAATCATCTATACAATGTTGATTAATTAATTGGGCTCAAGGTCATGGATATCGTAGCCCAAACCCAAGCTTTGGCCATTTCACCCTCATGGACCACTTCACCAAATATTAACCTAGCCATGTTAAATTGGCCAACCAAATATGACCACAGCCACTAAGCCCTTCCTTTGGACAAGACTAAACCTTAAAAAACCCACCAAACCAAGCTATGGACAAATGAGTCCCTAAATTAAGGGATTTAGGCCCATTTTTGGGTCTTAAGCCATAAATCCTTACCATTATGACTAACCCTTGGGGGTAAGTGATAATTGAACCTCCCCCTGGCTCACCTTGCCTCTTGGACAACTCCCCTATCCTTGTAGACCAGCCTAGTGGCTAGAAAACACCAAAACTGTGAGCCACCTCCCTTAAATCCAAACCGAATTTAAACCTTGAGGCCACCTCATCCAATTTTAAGTTTAGAGCCTCTCTGCCCTCCACATAGGCAGCACTTTGCACCGTTTGATTGACCCACAGAGCCACCATTTACCATTTTTATAAAAGCTCACCTCCATGGCAAAGGGAAGAGGTGCTGAAATTTTCTCAAAAAGAGACCTCCAAATTGATCCCACAGCCTCTTTGACTCCTCCTAAGCTCAAGCCAACCATTTTCCCCCACTAATCCCCACTGTGGAAGCTTAATTTAGAACTCAAACTTCTGCCAAAACTAGGACAGAACTCCCCATAGCTCCACATTCCACCAAACTCCAATTAAACTCACCCACACCATCACCAAATCCCCCTCATATAGAGCCCCTAACAAAGCTCTAGACCTACACCTGAAATTGACCTTGGTCAAATTCATACCTAGACCTTTATCCACAGCAAGAGGATCAATACCTAGCCTCCTTGGACCTCGACAAATATTTCGAGCACCTTTGATTGAAGCTTCCCTTCTTAGAGCAAAGGAATTGAACTTCCCATCCTTCCGAGCTTATTTTGATTCTCCATTTTTTTAGGATTAGTTTCATGGCATGATTACCATATGAAAATGTTCTAGTAGTTAAGAAAAACATTTAGAAACAAATTTTACTTGATTTGGTTGAGAAATAAGTGAGATATCAAGGTTTGTAAATGAACGGTTCACAGAGATGGCTCTCATTGCGTCAGATGGAGAGACAGAACGAAAAGGTGGGACGCATGACATGGCTACTGTCTTAGAAGGCAGCATCAAATGGGAGCGTGCCACATGGAGCTTTGGAGCTACGATAGGTTGAAGCGGCGTTGTGTCACTTAAGTAGAAAAATAGGGCTTTTTCTGATTTATTTAATTCCCTAAACTTTAAAAATTCATATCTTGGTGTATAAAAATTACAAAAATAAAAATAAAAATACCCTCTTGCTTAGAGAATAGAGGATAAAAATGTTGAAATGGTTTGATGTTCATTTGATGCATATTTTATTTTTAATTAATTAAATACTATTTTAAGTCTTTTGATTCTCCATGCATGTAGACATTTCACAATGGCTTGAAATTTTGGTATGTTGTTGTCTCTATCTTAGAGAACGTTCTATGATTTTTCCAAAGTCAGAGGTGTTCTCTAAACATATATCCATATTTTTCAAGTTTATGTCTATTATTTGCATAAATTAATCACAGTAATTAGTATGTTGCTTAGAAAATTTCAAGGAAATTTTGGAAGGTTTACTATGACAAGAGAATCCTTTAGAAAATATTTCATGAGCCAAGTCATTAAAAATGCACTTAATTTTTACAAACCTAAAACACAAAGAAAATTAGTTTTGAGAGACATAAACATTTAAATGACTTGATTTTAACTCTCCACTATAATTTGAAGTTTAGAGAATTTCTCATAAAAATTTCAAAATATTTGGAGCTCATTCGATAACTCAAATTGATTTTCTATATTTAGTGACATTTTTTAAATAAAATGATTTTTAATAATTAAAATATAACTAAAAAAATTATAAAAATTGTTTTTTGGAGTTTTCTGTAATTAGAGGAATTTTCTAAAAAAAAGGATAATTAAAATAAAAACTTCATTTTTAGCCTATTTTTAATATTTAAATAATTAAAAAATGATAAAAATCACAAAAAATAACAAAATTCATGGCAATGTTCTAAACTTTTTCCTAAGCCCTCAGGAATAATTGTAATATTTTTCCTAATTTTCTAAGTGAAGATAACGAATTTTGAAGCTTGAAATAATTTTTAAAGGCTAAAAATGGATTTTCACTAAAATAATTCTAAAAATTCAAAGAAAAATCAGAAAAATATGAGATTCGTTTCTCTCGTTTCCTTGACCTCAGAAATATTTAGTAAAAATATAAAACTTAATTTTCAACATTTAAAATATGTTATAGTTAATAAATGCTCGAGAAATTAGAATAATTCAAATAATTCAAATAAAATTCAGTAAATCATGAATTCGGTCACAATAGTTCTCTGGTCTACACTAACTTCAGGAAAATATTCAAGAGATTAGGCTTTGCCTTTGTTAAGTTATGGATTTTTCTTTGAAAAATCTTATTTTTGCATAAAAATAAATATATAAATTAAATTTTGAAAAAATCACATTATCTTCTCTGATGTTTTAATTGACCCATGAGTAAGGTGGGATAAAAATTCCAAAGTCATTTGAATTAAATTTGACAAATTATGATGTGATAGAGCCTTAGGAGCAAAAGTGTAATTTTGGAAAATTGGTCTTAATTAACATTTAGGCTTAATTCAAGAAGGAGAAATGTGGCAACCTTTGATCTTGATTAACATATTTGGATAATTGAAACACAAGGGATTAATTGGTAGAAACCAATCTCACTTTTAATAATTAAAGGAGAAATTTATAATTTCCTTAAATTATTAAAATTTTTAAAGTCTAGTGAACCAAATGATCCTAGACTTTGGGGCATGATTTTGGGTGTTCATAACTCACCAATTTAATACCCCTATTTAATGATTCAAATGACTTTTAAAAATTTTGATATTGAATCATCATCACCTAAAAATTTAATCTTTCTAAAAAACATAATAACTTAGATATCTAACAAAATCTTAAGGGCTTAGTAGTGACCTAAGCGAAATCAAATCTGATTAAATGAGGATTAGAAAAGTAAACATAATTAAAATCGAACACCTTTAAAACACTATAAGCCCAAATTAAAAAGTTGGCTAAGTGACTTGATGACATTAACTTGCCCCTTTATGGCTCTTCACCCACATAATTCTCCATTTAAATTATAAGTGATAGTTACCCTACACTTAGGGATAAAAGAAACATCAATGTTCACTGAGAATTAAAGGTATTTACAGGATGAGTTATTAAGCAACATAATAAGTTTAAATGAACTCGAAACTTTTCACCAGGCAATGAGAGGGAAGCATGAACCTGCTTCTTTCTCCAGAGCTATCAGATATCTAAGAGGTCTACTAAACTTAATATATTTTGGTTGACGAAATCATCCTTAACCAAGTCAATAGGGACCCACCAAGATATGACCTAGGGTTGGGTAGATCACTAAAACCTTACTTTTCTGATTTATATAAAGTGCTCTCACATATATTTTGAGTTACAGGTGGTGGAACGAGAAAACTCGCCAGGTATGCTTTTCATAGTTTACAGTGTAGTCTTTCTTGTACTTTCTTACCATAATTTTTATGCTTATAGAACTTGCATGCTAAACAATAATGTCACCCTTCATGAAAATAGGAACTGTTAGGATAGCCATAAAACCCAAACCTAAAACCAAAATTAAAATCAACTAAGATCAAAATCACCTCGACAACATTCAAAATATAAGACAACTCAAAATTTAATCATAAACATGACAAAACAACAATTGAATTTAAATTAAGACGTCTCCATTGGATGATTGGGAATCCCTCAGAGGAGGTAACCTATGGTTGCTAACAAGACTTCCCACGGTCTAAATGAAATTATGGAACTCATTAAGTTGAATTTAGTAAATTTATTTGGACTAAGTGAATCCAATAGAAAAAAGTGGTACCAGAACGAGAGAACCATAGGATCTTAACCGATGTTGCTCTAATGAACTTTAACATCCCCCATTAAATTTAAAGAGCTACAACCATAGGGACACCTGATTTGACATCATAACTTGGTACCCTAGAAAACTCAAACTCGTCACGGCAAGGAGCTTGGAGCTAGCATGGTGGGCAACATGGTCATCTTCAACAGCAAAACCTGCCTCCAGAGCTAAACATTTCCTTCCTTAGAATTAAACAACATAGCCATAAGACTTCGAGGTTGTTTGCTTATGCAATATAAATCCTCACCTTATCTTTAGGCCTTTGCAAAATCATGTTGTGCAATCTAAGTCCTAACTCGCCTTAGGATTCCTAGGTTGTCATTCGTCATGACCTAAATCCTCACATCTTCAAGGATAGTTGTGTGATCGTTTCACACAAATGTAAGCCCTAACAAATAAAATTGACAGGATGAAACACTTGAAAAACTTCTCCTCAAAACCAAAGCCAAACCATAGGATAGACTGGAAGTCACTGAGGTTTTCCTCTGGATCTATGACATCCCCTAGATGTTCCTCGTTTGGACTCTATAATAAATGTTTCAACTTTGAACCATTTCCTTTTTACTCCTTTTCGTTCAATCTCCTTGAATAGTCTTATCCTTTTGAAAACCTTGAAGATAATATTTCCTAATTTTTATTGATAGTTTTCTTAGATGACTTCGATCATTTAGGATGTAATTAACTATAGGGGCCTGCTCTTATAAGAAGCACGTACGACCCAACTTAATATAAACCCTATTTAATTCTTCATATTAAATAAGAGAAATTGTCAGCAAAGAAAATAATTTCTTAGAACAAACAAACGTCATACATTTCTTAGTTTATTTGATCAAGCCTCAACCTCAAGTCGGATAGATATAAGGTTTGAGTTATAATGCTCTTTCATTTAAGCTATAAAAAATATGGGGTCAGTTTGATTTCATATGTTTCTAAACTATATATATATGTGTAAATTAAAATTTTCTTCTGAAGCGGGCGACGAGATTTCAATTCCGGCGGTCGACAGCTTCTCACAGGAAACTCTTCTAACCAAAATACTGCCGACAACTTCTGGCGACTCCGCTGGGAACAAGCTTTTCTCTCCATTTAAACAAAGAAATATTATCTTCACACAACAATAATGTGTTCATGTCCCTCTTTTACCAAATTACTCTTTTTTCGTTGACATACTTTACCCATTTCTTTCTTGGGAAAGTACGACCAACTCTTTGGACTCCAGGACTGTTTGTTCAATCACCTTTGAATGAAGGGGTTCAGGAGGCCAATAAGGACTTTTATAATCTTCATGTGGGGCCAGACCCCAATAGGTGCGTTGGTGGACTAGTTCCCTCTGGGCATTATGAGTTGCTAAATGTGCCCCGCACTGGGTCCTAAAAAACTTTACATCCCCTTTTCGACTTTAATTTGCTATTTTGCAAATTAAATCAAATTATGTTGTGCTGCATGCGTTTTAAATATTTTTTATATTAATTAGATTTTTGTACTTTCAAATTACCTTTTTTACTAATTTTTTTTAAAAAAAAGCCCCACAAACTAAGACTTACCTGGTCTACAGATCAACCTCTGTTAGTTTTTAGTGCTTGCACGAAGATTACAAGATTTTGGCCATTTAACTAACCCCAGAGCTTTCTGTTTTAAAGATGTTGTGATGGCCTACCTAACACTGACTTTTTCTTGCAACTTGCCGATAAGCCATGCAGCCCGCAATGTTGCTCCTACCATTAAGTTTGGAGCCAGCATTGAAGACCTCAAGTTTATCCTTGAGAAGGCCTCATTCATCATGATAAAAGTCACCGCTCCTGAAGTTCAGGAGCCTTCTGCTGAGTTCAACTTGAGCTAGCTTCAGGACTTCCCTTCTTATAAGAAAGCCAAGACTACTGTTGCTGCCCGACACCTGCTAATCCTGTTGTTCCCGCTGCTGCTAAGGGGAAAGAGCTAATGATCATTGAAGATCCAACTAAAGGATTGGCTATCCCACAATCAGTGTTCAAAATCGGATCAAGTTCAAAGACTACGCCGCTAGCCCAAACTCGAAGGAGAAACCGCAACAGGAGAGTTCGGAGGGTCACTAAAGCTCATGCTCCTAAGGAGGTACCTGCTGATGAAGATCTTCACCAAGACAAATCATGATCATCAGAAACATATCCACATCTATGGGGAAGTAAATTCCATCCCTTAATGGATTCCAATGGATACGAGAGTGTTCCGCAAATCGCCGCTGCATTACCATCACTTCATGGGCAAGGTGTGGAGAGAAAGAAACCTACTCCTATCACCCAAGTCAGTTCAATTTTTCAAAGGATAGCCACCAAAGAAAGTTGTTTAGTCGATAAATTACTTAAACGAGTGGGGCATACAATATCCCCTCGAATGAAGAAAAGAAATTTTAAGTGATGTCAAGTTTATCAGATGATCTCAAAAGTCAACTGAAAATTTGCATGCGTGTATTTCTGTCTGGTTCTGCTTGGGAAGTAGAGTCGACACTGCTATTGTCACCACTAATTCTAGTACTACCAGGACCACAGGCTGTCGACTGGTTAAGTCAAGAATGGATCTGAGAATCCTACTGATCACCTACTTCAAAGACATTTCTAAAATTCTAAAGGAAAAGATGAATAAATTGCCCAGTACTTCAAAGACATCACCTACTTCCAGTAAGCCCGCATGGCAAGATCGTGGAACGAAGCCAGGGTCTGAAGTATCTGACATCGTTGTAGCGATTGCCAGTGAGATGGAGGAGCCAGAAGAGGAGGTCCAACAGGGTCCTCCAGATCTTAAGTCAATCCAAGAATCAAAAATTGAAGAAAAAATTTGAAAAGCTCAGAGTCGGGAATTCTGAGTTGGCTCGGGAATACGGAGTTTTCATTGATAATGATGATGAAGATTTTGACTACAATGATTACCTCAAAGATGATTTCATTGATGTCCATGTCGTCGAAACCATGACCACTGCATCGCGTGACGCTCAACTTCTCGTTGAAGATAACGTGGTAGATGAACTGCATAGGGCTATCCTCATAAGAGATGAGCAAGTTAACCAACTGGAGAAAAGGATAGAAGAGATGGCTGCAGCCATGACCGCCATGGCCACAGTTCAAGGACAATCTCAAGTACCACAGCTAGCATCTTCATAGGTCAACCAACCAGAGATAATACAAATTACAGATGAAAGAAGAGAAGTTACCTCAGCCAACAGAGTTGAGCAACATAAAAAGGATTCTCCATCGGGCACCATGCCAGAGAAGGAATTTAAATAAATGGTCGAGCAGGTTGGAGAGGCCTTAACCCAATCTAAGGGTGGTGCGTTGATTTTAAAGGGTAGACCTTATCCAGAGGAATTTGATCCTTAAGGGTTTCATGTCCCAAAACTTCAAGATATTTGATGGGATTGGAAGTCCCATACAACTTAGCACACTTCCGAGCTAGTTGTGGCAAACAAGAAATAACAAAGCTTTACTCTTCCAACTGTTTGTCAGCAGCTTGTCAGGGATTGCCTTTGATTGGTATGTCAATTTGTTCAGTGGATCAGTAAAAACATTTGCTGAGCTGGAACAAGTATTTGTGAAAAGATTTGCCGAAGCGCAACATCATGTGTCTATAGGAGAGGTCATGATGGAAAAGTAAAAGCCCCATGAGTCTTTGGTGTACTATATTTTGAGGTGGAGAAACCTTAGCATGAAGTGTAAAACTTAGCTACAAAAACATCACACGATTGAGATTTTACTCGAAAGCATCCATGGGCCAGTAGCTTTCATGCTCAAGGGACCCACCATCAAATCCTTCGAGAAGCTACTCAGTAAAGCCAACAGTCTTCAATAAGAAATCAAACATATGGATTCACATGAAAAGTCCAAGGCAACTAAAGTGTTTGAAAAGAAATCAGAAATAGTAGTGACTATCGACAAAGGGAAACAAACAATGAAGATATATGCAAAAAATCCTCATCAAACTTCATCACAGCAGGCTCAGGGATAGAATAGTCAGTCCAACCAGCGATTGCCTCAAGAAGGATCACCTCAAATAGAAAATAAGAGAATTTCTATGGCAGAACGATAAAAAATGGTGTATTCTTTCAAAGACAAAGCCATGTCCAAGATGTTCAAAAGTCTGATGAAAAAGATTGAGTTCAGACTACCAGAGCCAAAGAAACTCGAAAAGGTTGATAAAAAAGATCAACTAAATTATTGCTCGTACCACTGATTGCTGAGACATACTATAGAAGAATGTTTCATCTTTAAGGATTGGCTCGAAAAGAACCTCAAATAAGGGAA
>NEWO01000515.1:387653-423135 GCA_003013225.1 Phalaenopsis aphrodite | reverse complement strand
TTCATTATCTTATGGTTTTGTAAACACTTATCTAATGGATTTTCTTTGATGAAATGAAGTTTTCCGTTGTGTTTTCTTCGTGCTTTGTGATGGGCTTCTCTTACTCTCTCTTCTTGTATGGAAATAATCGCATGAGAAGATTATGTCGTTGTTTTCATTTTACTTTTCTTTTGTAATGAGTAGAACTAACGTTTAGGATTTTGTGATGCATGTTAGAAGTGAATTTAATTATCAATGTGATGGTTTTTACTTGCACTTTATTTACATTACAATAAAGGCCTGTTGTAGTGTTAAAATTCGTTGTAATTGCATTAAGACCCAAGAGGGCTGTGTAATTCTCAACAAAGTAGAACCACATTCAGATACCATGGATGGTTTACTTCATGGGAGTTGAATGCAAATAAATAGGGAAATATACTTTGATGGGCGTGGAATTGGAGATTTTAGGGTGACAGACTAAAACCCCCAACTCTGTCCTATTATTTGAATACTGAAGCGGAGATGTTAGCCCTCAGGTGAGGGGAACGTGGGAGCTCCGAAGTGAGAGCTGGTGTCCTCCCAGCCTAGCTACGAATTCAGTAAACAAGCATAGGATTAGTCAATGTTCTTTATGTCTGGACCAAAGGGTAAAGAATAGGATTGCTCCTATTTGGCACATACAATATTTAATGCATCTCATTTCTTTACATTATCCAATTCATTACATAAGAATAGTAGCTTGTAATATCTCAAAATTCTTCAAACCAATTCATCCAAAAAGGGTTATCATTAGAATTAGTATTTGCATTTAGTTATAGTTATTATCTTTACATTTAACACTTGCATTTAGGAGTAGTTTCTAGATAAAACATCATTTTAATCGACATTCCTAACTAACGACTAATAGTAGTAGATTAGAATTTGACAAAGGACCTCTTACCTCACTTCTCTGTGAGATTGATAAACGGGACTCCACTAGAGCCTTATATTACTTGAGTGATACGTATACTTGCGTTTGAAATTGTGACTTTACAAAATCATTATAAATAATAAATCTGGGTTCATAAATTCTTATGTATAAAAAGTTGCTCTCAAGTTTTTGGCGCTGTTGCCCGCGATTTAAATCTTCTAGTAGTGGTGTCAAATTCTTGTATTTTTAGGTTTATAAAAAGTTGCTGTCAACGACCATCTTCAACAGCAAAACTTTTCTTCCCCAACTAAACCAATCTTTCTACCTTAGACTTAAACAACAAAGCCATAGGACTTCGAGGTTGCTTGCTTATGCATCGTAAATCCTCACCTTATCTTTAGGCCTTTGCATAACCCTCCTATACAATATAAGCCCTAACTCGTCTTAGGATTCCGAGGATGTAGTTTGTCAAGACCTAAAACCTCACATCTTCTAGGCTATTTGTGTGATCATTTCACACAAATGTAAGCCCTAACTAAAAAATATGGCAGGATGAAACACCCAAATATTTCTCCTCAGAACTGAAGCCAAACATTATGATAGCTTGAGAAGTCACTGAGGTTCTCCTCTGGATTCATGACATCCCCTAGTTCTTCATCCTTTGGATTCTACAATAAAATGTTCCAAATTTGAACCAATCCCCTTTCACACCTCTACGTCTGATTTTGTTCAAGAGTCTTACCCTTTGAAATTCCTTGAAGATAATATTTCTTGATTTTTATCGAGAGTCTTCTTAGGTGACTTTGGTCATTTAAGATGTGATTAACTATAGGGGCTTGCCTTTATAGGAAGCATGTCTATACCCAGCTTAATATAAACCCTATTTAATCCTTTATACTAAATAGAGGAACTTGTCAGCATTTACAACGGTTTCGCAGACCAAACGGACATCATACTTTCCTTAGTTTATTTGATTGAGCCTCATCCTCAGGTCTTGTGTTTATCCTTCAGGATAGATACATGATTTGAGGTAAAGTGTTCTTTCATTTTAAACTATGAAAAAAATGGGGTCAATTTTATTTCATACTTTAACGTCCTTCCGAAGCGGGCAACGAGATTTCGATTCTGGTGACTGACCGCTTCTTACGGGCAAGTCCCCACAAACCAACCCGAAATAACTCTAACAGTTAACTTCCTAAGAATTTTTAGAAATTTGGAAAATTGTTTATTCTGTTTGCGTTGCTTCAATCTTTGAGGAAATGGCAGTGGAGGTTTCTCCACAGTAATTTTCATTGGTGTAAATGGATATTCTAACTCTGGGTATTTATGATCCCTTGTCTCCAATTCTTGTACCCTTGTCTCCAATTCTAACTCTGTTTTCTTTTTCATTTTTCGTTACTTTTTTTACCCTTGTCTCCAATTCTTTTCCAATTCGTAATTGTATCACTTTTATCTATTCTTTTCCTTGATCTTTAGGATTTTGTTCCACAGTACTAGGAAAAGTTCCTAATGTTTGGTTACTAAGCGCAGTAGTGACATGGCCTAATTGATTTTCAATATTCTTAATAGCAGTTCGTTTATTTTCTAATTGATTTCCTTGAATTTGTAGTTGATTTTCTTTGATTCTACAATTGTTGACCCATGTTTAATATCAGCTCTTCCATAGTTAACTTCTTCTCCTTAATTTGAATGTTGCTGTTAAATCTTGAGGATAAGAAGATCGATAGTTAACATTTCCTTGGTTGGATGAATTTTTTAATGGGTTCACTGGGTTGTTTGCCCATTTTTTATTTATAGAAGAATTGTTATTCCAATTAAAATTTTGATGATTCTTCCAACCTGAGTTATAATAGTTTGAATAAGGGTTATTAGGTCTAATAATAGCATTTAAAGTCTCATATGAAGGTTTAACATCCATAAATTGCCCAGATGAATTCTCTTCCATCATAAGAGGTGTTAGAGAATAATTCATCCCATAATGATCTAATTTCTTTGATATTGCAGCAATCTGCGAAGCTAACATAGATATTGCATCAGAATCATGGATACTAACTACTCTTTTAGGATTTACCCTTTCGGAGGTCCATTGAAAATTGTTGGTAGCTATCTCTTCTATTAACAAATAAGCCTCATCAAAAGGTTTTGACATTAAAGAACCATCAGCCACAACATTTATAATCGATCTAAGTGATCTCACTAATTCATTATAAAAAGTTTGAATTATCAACCAATCTGGTAACGAATGATGAGGGCATTTCCTAAGAAGATCTTCAAAACTCTCCCAAGCCTCGTATATTGACTCTCTATCAATTTGACAAAACGATGTTATTTCATTTCTAAGTATACCAGTTTTGGATGGAGGGAAATATTTGGATAGAAATTTTTGTGAAAGTTCTCCCCAAGTTCTAATAGATCCTGGTGCTAATGAATTTAACCACAACTTAGTCTTATCCCTCAATTAAAAAAGAAAAAGTCTAACTCTAACAACATCATTTGAAACTTTGTCATATTTAAAAGCAGCACACAGTTTTAAAAAACTAGCGATGTGTAAATTAGGATCTTCATTTGGTGTACCTCTGAATTGATTGTTTTGCACCATTTAGATAATAAGATTTTCATGTTCAAATTTACGCATACAATTTGAAATCAGTACACAGTAAAGCAGTTAACTAAATATGAAAATAAGTTGCAATTCAAGTAAAATTTTTTTACTAATCATAATTTGTCCGTTACTCTAATTATGATTTTTGTTTACTCCCCAGCAACGGTGACAAAAACTTGATCGCAACTTTATATATTCTTAAAAATATAAGAATTTAATACTGCTGTTAAGAGATTTAATTTTTCAGCAACTGTACCAAAACTTAATAACAGTTACAGATTCGACAAAGATGGATGTATAAAATATTCAATAATTGTAAAGTCACAGTTATCAACTAAAGTATATGTTTTTTGCTCAAGTAATATAGGACTCTAATGAAGTCCTAGATATCGATCACAAAGGGAGTAATATTAGAACTACGAATTAAGATTTTAGAAAAGCAATACTTTAATCGCAATAATGGAATTCAATTTGCTTATCTGTCACTAATAGGTAATTGAAATAAATATGTAATTTTAATAACTATTAAATAACTAATTATACTAATGAAGGCTCTAATGTGATATTCAATATATAACAAATCATCATTCTCGTTGTCAAGAAATTATAGTGAATGGATAAAGTGAATCAGTTCAATTTATATTGTGCCAAATAGGAGCATACCTATTCTTTACCATTTGGTCCAGGCATAAAGAACATTGACTAATCCTACGCTTGTTTACTGAATCTGCGGCTACGCTAGGAGGATACCGGCTCTCACTTTAGAGCTCCCATGTTCCCCTCGCTTGAGGGTGAACATCTACACTTCATCACCCAAACAATAGAATTGAATTGGGGATTTTAGTCTGTCACTATGAAATCTCCAATTTTACGCTTGATAATATTATTTCCCTATTTATTTTCACCCAACTTCCAAGGGCTTTGACCTCCCTCAATCTTGGATGTAATCTTCACTTTAGTTGTAAAACTCAACATATTTTTACAAATCAATTAGCCAGATTGAAAGTAAATTAAGATAGAAGTGAAAAAATCATCACAATTTCTTAAACATTTTAATGGCTTCTCCAATTCAAATCACCATTTAAAAAATATCAAGACAAGGAGAAAGACAGAGAAAACTACTCATATCTCATGGGGAAAACACAACAAAACTCGAAATTCATATATAAAATCAAAGCCATACAAACTACAAATAATAAAAAAACTTATCTCTAATTTCTCCCCAAGAAAACTCCTCGAAGTTCCTCTGAATCTCTTCCTTTCTTTATAACACACATAATTCCTCTTCAAAGAGAGAAGGAGGAAGAAATCTCTCACTTTCCCTCCACTCTTACAATCTCTTGAAGAATTCTTCACAATATAGACTCTCTACCAAACACTAATGGAACCTCTCCAACCTTCAGGACCTTTCTAACATTCAGGACCTCTCTAATTTTTGGCCAAAATCTTCTTTTAAAGTTATGGATGAGCTTTCCTAAGAGTTGTCTAAGCACCCCTCCAAAATTTGTCCTCATTCAAAGCCTGGTTTGACATAACCACCGATCTCGCCGTCGGCGGGGATTCTAAGTGAATTAATTCTGGAGTCTCGGGAAAATCTCGTCGTCGGCGCCGTTGGGCTCACCTTGGACACCCTAGTTCAATTCTTCATATTTTGGTCCTTTTCACTCCAAATTCGCTCCTTTTTGCATCTTTTTGCTCCAATGACCCGAATCATCATTCATGCAATAAAATATCAAAATACCTTTCTTTAAAGTGCAATATCATAAAAAATAGTATAAAATAGGTATGAAAATCTCAACATATTTTCCTTTGGTCAGCTGTCGGTCAGGTTAAGCATCTACAATGCTCTAAACCTATCAAAGGAGATGAGAGAGTCTCTGATTACAGCCTTACTCGACCTAAAGATTTGTTTAGCTTAGTTTTCTAGCACATCCTTAGATGAAGTTTGCTCATTGAAAGAACAACCTGGGGTAACCTTCACAGATGAAGATTTGTTGCTCGGTACCGCCGACCACAACCATCCACTCTACATCTCCATTAACATCGGCAAATTTGTGTTGTCTAGAGTTTTAGTATAGCTTGGAGCATCACTCAACTTGATGAGTCTACAAACATTGACCTATTTGGATATTGAAGCTTAGGAAATTGTGGCAGATAAAATGATGCTAAAAAGATTCAACTAAAAGGGAGAAAGAGCCCTTGGATCCATTACATTGCTTATTAAGGTTGGAGAACTAATGACAACCGCTAAGTTTCATATCATCGACGCCGAGACCTCTTTCAATGCTCTACTAGGTCGACCATGGATTCATGAACACAACATGGTTCTGTCGTATCTACACCAATGCATTAGGTACTATAAAGAAGGAAAAGAACATTACATCAAGGGAGATTTATAGCCTTTCTTAATTCATGAAGTTGGTATTCATGAAGATGCCGCCTACTACGCACCTCCAAAGAAAACTGTCTTTTCTCATGAAATTAAGACAAATAAAAGTGAAGGTCTAGGAAAATCACAAAGAGGAAGCCATTCAACTCTGCTCCAGCAACCTTCCACCACTCTTTTACGACAAGTTGGTGGAAGTTCTTTAAGCTCACGCACCCGAGGTCAAGGTCGGGGACGTGAACGAAGAAGAACAAACTTAATTGTTGAACAGACTAGGTTAATCATCAATATTGGTGATGAAGACAGTTCTGAAGATGAAATAATAATGACAAAATAGAGGAAACCTCAGTACAAAATTTCTTTAGAAGATACGGAGAAAAGTGAATATAAGATGATGTATGATCGGATAAACCACTAGGTGAACACCATGACCCTAACTCCAATTCTCCCTCAAAAGGTTGAGAGTTTAGAGGTCAAGGAAGTTCGTCGTGTTGGTTCAAAGCCGATCAAGTTTTACTGTGCTTCTACATCTAGTTATTTTGAAAATCATGTAAATTTGAATGCGGATCATAATGAATTAATGTAATTACCTTTTAGTTGCTTTTCACCTTATGTACAAAATTTAATTCAATAGAGACATTTGCCAAAACAAATGCCAAAAGATAAATTAAAACTTTTTGAAAATTTATGGAATGTTAAAAGTCAAACTCCCAACTCAAAAGAGGGTCTCAGATTTGCTACAGTCGGACCAATCGATGATTCTAAATTTTGCATGGTTGTTACCAGTGAATAAGGAGAGGATTGCCTCGATATAGAGGATGACTCTACTGATTAGCTAATAGAAACTACTCTGCCAAAAATTAAGGAGGAAATCAAATCAACGATTTATGAGTTAAAGGAAATCAACCTCGGGACTGAAGAGCAACCCCGACCTACATTTATAAGTTCTCTACTCAACGACGAAGAATCTCTACAGTTAATAAAATTTTTAACTGAGTTCAAAGACTGCTTCACATGGCGTTATGAAGAAATGCCAGGACTATTTAATTCATAAACTCGGGGTACACAAAGATATGACCCCAACAAAACTAGCTTCCAGAAGAATGCACCTTGAAATAGAGAAAGAAGTAATGCAGAAGTGAAGAAATTAATAGTCGCTGACTTTGTGAAAGAACAGCAATACCCCTTATGGTTAGCCAATATTGTACCTATTAAGAAGAAAAATGGACAAGTACGTGTTTGTGTCGACTTCAAAGATTTGAACAATGCATGTCTAAAAGACGAGTTTCCACTACCAATACCGAAAATGATGGTGGATATTGCTTCTACGCATGAAATCTTCTCTTTGATGGACGGATCGTCGGGACACAACCAAATCAAGATGGCTCACGAGGATGCAACACTTACAACCTTCAGAGCGCTGATCATAATTTTATACTACACAGTGATGACATTTGGGTTAAAGAACGCTGGAGCAACATATCAAAGTGCAATGATAAAGATTTTTTATGACCTCATTCACAACCAAGTGGAATGCTATGTAGATGATTTGACCATTAAGAATAAACAAAAAGTAAACAATTTGTATGATTTGAGGATCGTATTCAAATGGTTACGACAATACGATCTTAAAATTAATCCCTTAAAGTGCACCTTTGGGGTCACCTCCGGGAAGTTTCTAGGATTCGTTTCCCATCATTAGGGAATCAAGATTGACCGAGATAAGATTAAAGCTATCATAGAAATGCCTCCTCCTAAAACCTTAAAACAACTACGTTCCTTCCAGGGAAAGTTGGCATATCTAAGGTAGGTGTCAACCCTCTCGGCATTAATTAAAAAGGGCGTCAAATTTGTTTAGGAAGAGAAATGTCAGCTGACCTTTCAGGACGTTAAACAAGACTTAATAACACCTCCTATTTTGGTAGCCTTTATCCAAGGAAAACCATTGTTACTTTATACTGTGACCTTAGACGGCTCTCTTGGAGCCCTCTTGGCGCAAGTCAATGATGAAGGTCAAGAAAACACACTCTACGACTTGAGTCGTTGTCTGATACCGACGAATGTAAGGTATCCACCTATTGAGAAGCATTGTCTGACATTAATTTTTGACGCCCAAAAGATTAGACATTACATGCTCTCTCTCATAAGATTACCCTAATTTCAAAAGTTAACTCATTGCAATATTTGATGACCCAACCAACACTCTCCAGACGTCTAGCAAGATTGTCAATGATCTTATTACAATTTGATATAACTTTTGTTCCCCTTCATGCTATCAAGGGATAGATTTTAGAAAACTTTTTCACTGCATGCCCACTGCCATCTGGGTCCCCTCTCAATGATGAACTACTAGATGACCATATACTACAAATGGAATTCTTTAGTACACAACGTTGGGAAATGTATTTCGACGGTGCTTCATCAACCATGAAAGACAAAGGATCAGACATAGTCATTATAGGTAAAGCATGGATCAATTTGATTTTTATCATGCTAGATAAGGGTATGCTAAGGTTCTCATACCACTTGACAGAGCCGTGCACCAACAATGAAGCAGAATATGAAGCCCTAATCACCGGATTGGAGTTGGCAATCTGGATGGGTATAACAGACATTGCCATCTATGGTGACTCACAACTCGTCATCCATCAAGTCGCTGGACAATACAAGATCCTAAAACCAAGATTAGTAGGATATCATCGATACACAATGAAGCTGATGGAGCAGATTCCCTACGTGACTTTCTACGAAATTTCTAGTGGAGATAACGCCAATGTCGACTCTCTAGCAATACTTGTGAAAGAGCTAGCATGTCCCCCAAAGGATTCCATCGAAATCACAGTGCAAGGAAGACAAATTTTGTCTCAAATCGGCCTTGACAATCTACATAAGCTCAAAAAAGAAGAAACAATGATTGTGGTTGCGGATATCAATAAACATTGGTGTAAGCTTATGATAGAATATTTGCAAACTATAAAGTTGTCAGAAGACAAGTCAACAACACACTATATACAAAGAGAGATATGTCATATGCCCTAGTAGGAGACGTCTTCTATAGAAGATCATTTGATGAAATGTGGCTACGATGCCTAAGCAGAGTCGAAGCCTAAAATATTGTCAGAGAAATGCATGTCAGATTGTGTGGCACTCACTAGTGAGAGCCGAAGATGAAAATGAAGATCAAAACACTTAGATATTATTGACCAGCAATGATGTCCGATTGCATGAATATAACTAGAAGATGTCACCAGTGTCAAGTCCATGGGGTGGTCTTACACCAACCTTCGAATGTGCTACACCCAACCGTCACCTCGTGGCTATTCGAGTGTTGAGGCACGGGCATAATAGGTCTGATAGACCCTCCATCCTGAAAAGGACACAAATTTATACTTTCCGCTACAAATTATTTCTCTAAATTGGCAGAAACAATGTCGTTATGAGAAGTTACAACATAGCACGTCTTCAATTCTTTAAAAGCCAAGTCGTCTACCGTTTCGAAGTACCGTGAAGAATAATTTTCGACAATGGGATAGCTTTTAAAAGAAAAAATCAAAAATTTTATTAAATGACACAGGATAGATTGGAGATACTCTACAATTTACTATTCCCGAGAAAATTGCTTGGCCGAAGCCTTCAACAAGACATTAGTACATATTTTGATGAAGATAATAGATGAAAACAAAAGAGATTGACACAACAGACTGTTAGAAGCCTTGTGGTCAAATCAGAAGTTGTTCAGGACTCGCACTCAATGTACACCCTACATGCTCATGTACGGGTCCAAGGTCGTGCTACCGTCAGAAATTCAAACATTGTCTCTCAGAGTCATTGTTGCCAACCAACTAACAATAGAAGAAAGTGGAAAATTCATACTTGAAGAACTAGAGAGTCTTGAAGGAAAATGACTTGAAGTACAACAACATTTGGAACTTTACCAGGCAAAGATAGTACAAGCTCATGATAAATTGCTTTGTCCAAGGATATTCAAAGTTGGTGATCTCATACTCGTACTCAAAAGGCCTATTTTTGCATGCTGCAAGATAGTTGGAAAATTTGAGCCAACTTGGTAGGGACCGTTTGTCGTTGAAAAGGTTTATGCAAGAGGAGCCTACCAATTAGAAGATATTTTGGGTGAAAGACCCATGCAACCAATCAAAGGACTATACTTGAAGACATATTATGCAACCTGACATTGTTTGCATTCACATGATTTGAAATTTTGAAATATTGATTGTTTTGGGGTTATCTATGTGGTCGAACATCTATGACCAGGTCCAAAAATTGTTGTAATAAAATTAACCTCAACATAATGAAAATTCTTTGAAATTACACACTTCAGTTTTCTCTTTTTAAAATTAATATCCTACTAAATTAAACAAAATGCACACATAAATAAACAATTTTCTCACCAAAATAAACTAAAATTTCCTTTAATAAACACATTGTTTTGTTCTTGTTCACGCTAAGTTTCAGGTTACTAACATTTTTCCTGTCGTCTGCAAAGAAATGTCAGATGTGAGGCTGATCTTTGCCTTTAAAGATGGAACCTTGCACTCAATGAGGGATGGCGTCGCAGGGCAACACTATAGACTTTGACATGGAATTTAGTCAAGTCAACATGGATTAAAAAAGCATCAAATGGATGTCTTCAGCCGATGGGAAAAAGAAGGGCTATCCTCACTGCTAAGGTTAACCACCAAAGACAATTCATCACTGAAGGGAAAGAATGTGATGGTACAACAGGACCTGATGGAGGGGCCCAATCGCCTACCGTCCATAATAGCTATGTTGACTGGAAACCTAGTCACTGCTGATAATGAAAGACTACCAGACGCTCCACTATGAAGAACTCAATGCAGAAATTCTAGTCGCCGAAAGCAGAGGGCTTTCTTATGAGAAGAAAGAAGATGCCAGAAAGAGGCAGAGAATTTACTTACCCCTATTCCTGAAGGGAACACTTATGATCCGGGCATGAGAGAAAGCTCTTTTAACTTGCCTGCTACAAATGAGGAGTTTGTGTTCGTTACAGAGCTGGAAATACCACCAACTTCAGGTGTTCTTTGCACTGGTTGCTGACCTGCAACGTCGAAATACCTGCATGAGCGTTGGCTATAGGGGCATTTGTAAAATGCCTGAACTGTAATTTCGTACACCTACAACACTACAACACCTTAGAAGAGTACGCATGAACTGATGATGGGTATTTGATCGTCGATTGCTTGATGGGGGATTCATATGTCCCGCTAGGAATAGATCAATATATCTTATGGAGTCCATAGCCATATGTCCCTTTGGATGCCGAGTCACACATTCTGTTAGCTCTAGAATCAGCACCAGCTTGGGTTCTCGCCAACGTTGAAATGAGGGAATATCCTCGACAGCCACCAATTTTTAGTATGGTAGATAAGATACGCAAAGTGAACGAAAGAAACTTTGAATTCTACAAAGAAGTGTAAGGGAGATTGGCGCAAGATGAGCAAAAAGTCTAAACAAGCTAACTTTATAGGCAAAAGAGAAGGATTCAGAGACAAAAAACCATAGATTTCATTTTCTCTTGGTAAGAGCTTCACTTTAACTTAGAAATTTCTTATTTTTATCATGGATTTGGGAGATCTTAGATTTGGGATTTTTTATGAAAAAGATTGAAGAAAACGTATGGTGAAAAATTTCTTACCAAATAATCTTGCTCGAGGAGTTAAATTTTTTATTTAGCAATTTATTTGGAATTATTTAGATTTTCGTAGAACTTTCAAATGGCTCCCTAAGTTAAGAGAGGAAGGTCATCCGAAGATTTTGATGCATAAAGATTTGTTTGTTTCAAATCCCAGCACGTTTAAAATATTCAAATGAAGATGAGAAGAATGATCCAAGAATGGGTGTTTGCAAACCCGGATGGCAAGATAGAGAGATTGATTCTCACCAGAAACTAGGAATGATTCTGCTACTTCACTATCGTAGCATTTTTCATGATGGTTCGGGAGTTTTATATAAACCCGAGGCTCACTAATGAAGATCACATCCTAGTTAGACGTAAACAAGTTGAATTTAGTACTGATCAGATCAATACTTTTTATGGATTGAGGGGTGTATTTTTTGATGAATACGCTAAATTCGTGATGACTGATTCATCACTCGATGAAGTGATTGCATTTTTGACTGATGGAAGAGGAGAGTGGACGATTAAGAATAACAATATAGTTAACTTCCCTGCTTCCATGTTGACTATTCAGTCAAAAGTGTGGCACCACTTCATTTCTGTCAGACTATTGCTAAATAATCGTTTGGATGATGTTAGAAAAGACCAAGCTGTGCAAAACTATTACATTAGAACATAAAAGTAATAGATGTTGGTGCACTTATAGTTCAGTATGCTTGAAGTATAGCTCATACTTCTACTGCTACTAGTTTGAGATACCCTGACCTGCTCTGATTTTTAATCTATGTGAGCAATTAGGAGTAGAATCCCATAGAAATGAAGAAAGATTACAACCAAAGAATCTGATTGGGAGGAATATGATTTAGAGATAGGAATCATTTGTTGTATCTAGAGGTGGAAGAAGGGATAGGTCCTCTACATCAACAGCAGGGGCGTTTACTTCTTAATCAGCATCACTAGAAGGTATTATGGACCAACTGATGATTCAAAAAATGGATAAAGTTTATATTCAAACTCAGTTGGGAGATATAGGAGTAAGAAATGCTTATAGTGATGAATTTCAGCAGAGAAGAGTTCAAAATGATATTGATTTTTAAATTCTATGGTAAGACATCTTATGGGTGGACCTAATGTGGAATTTCCTGCTTGCCCCAGTTTCACTCCTTATGCTCCTATTCATGATGATAATGAAGAAGAAGAAGAAAAAGAAAAAGAAGAAGAAGATTCTGATGATGAGGAGGAAGGAGATGAGAATTGATTTTTATGAGTTTAGTTTAGTGTGTTTTGATGTTTGTTTGTTATTTGTGAGTGTATTGTGATGTACTTTTATTTAGAACATGTTGTAGTACAAACTTTTATGTTGTGTTGTGAACTAAATCTGTAATAACAACTGTAGAATTTCACTTTTTATGTATTTTTAGTATTTTAATTTTAGTTTTTTCAGTTTTTATATTTCTGTTTTTAATTCTCAGCAAGTTTTTTGGAATATATTATGTTTTATTTAATGTTTTAAAGCATGTATGTAGTTTTACAATTAGTACCTGCAGTATACCAGAGCCTAGTTTCAAAGTCAAAAATCTTTTGCAGGTCAATTTTTATTTTCAAGCATTTACTATTTCCTTTCACCTACTAAGTTTTATACTAAAAATATTTTTAAAATCACTTAAAAACTTAAGTTTGGGGGAAAGGAAAATTTAATTTAAAAGAAGTAAACTAAATTTTATTTGTCCTTAATTAATTATATTATTAAAATTAATTTAACATGGCCCGGGATATTAAGATTTAACTTTAAATGACTATACTTCTTTTTATAAATATTATGGTAAATTTATGTAAAAAGTCTTTAATAATGAAGGTCAATTCTAAAGTTAAAAATATTTGGCATGATAGGATAAAACTATATTTTTTCTATTTAAAGTAAAGAAAACTGTATTTTTGAAGTGTTAAAAATTTTAGGGTTTCATATAAGAAGAAAATAATGAGACTTTATGAAGAATCATAAACTAATATAAATTTATAAATTGAAGAAAGGTATAGTATTTTAACTTTAAGAAGAGAATAATGAAGTTCAAAATTATTAAAGGCTTTCCAAATATAGTAATTCTCACGTGGAAAAAGAAAAATAAAGAGAAAATAAAGGATTGAAGAGATCCTAAAAGAAAAGCAAAAAGATGTGAGAGAAAAAAAAAGAAAAATAAGTGAGGAGAAGCTTAAGGAGATGCTTAATAAAAAATTGGCTTCACTTGAATTAACTTAACGAAGAAGCTTCATTACATTTACTAAACTTATATTGGACTATTAGTAACATTCCTAGTAAATTTTTCCTGAATTTCTTTTTCATTTGAATGTTTTAAATGGTCTTAATATGACAAATTGCAATTCTTCTTAAAATAAATAGAGATTGAGAAATCTTAAATTTAATTGTTGAGTATTCCTAAACTTAAAGTTTGAATCTAATTTATTAAATGTTTTTCTTAAAGTTTTCTATTCTATTTATTAAACTAAAGTATATAAGTTATAAGTTAATCTCTATTCTAAGTCATATGCTTTTATGTAATAAAAGTGTCACTTGAAGACAAGTAACATTTAAGTTTGGGGGATTTTGATACAACAAAATAATGTACAATTTTAAGTACATATTTTAAGCTTATTTTTGGTGATATTGTACTTTAATATATTCATTTGTTCATTGCCGATATGTCATTTTTAGGCATTTGAAGCAAAAATGGCAAAAAGGACGAAATTTCGAGCCAACACAACGAAATTTGGAATTCTGGCACATCATGCACTAGATCGGTGCATGAAGCACTGTTTGACAGAGAACTAGCGTATGACGCTCCAGAGAAAACTTTTTCCAAATTAAGGCGGTTCGAGAAGAATTTTGCCCGAATTTTCAATGGGACACTTGTTTTGCACACCTATTGGAGCAATTCAATGCATATAGACATTTGGAAGGTTCTTTTATGTCTCTTGGATCAAATGACATATCTTTTGAATTCAAAGAAGTTAAATTTTGGAAGGAACTTTTGGAGGGAATTTGGAATTCTTTTCAAAGAAGGCATCCTAAAAATAAATTAGAAGTCTTCAAGGGGGCTAGAGGGGGACGAAAAAGAGATAGAGAGAAAATTGGTGTGAGAGGCTAGAGGAGAGAAGAGGAGATTTTATTCTAAGGTTGTAAGAGGAGAGGGAAGGTGAGAGATTTCTTCTTCATTACACTTCTAAGAGAGAATTGAGTTGGATTGTAAAGAAAGAAAGATGTGGAGAGAACTTCTAGGGATTTGCTTGGGAAGGATTGTGAGATAGGTTGTGTCTTTTATTTCTTTTATTTTGTAAACTTATTTTTATATTTATAATCCATATTTTGTTGTATCCTTCTCAAGAATTCTTAGTAGTATACCTTATCATTCTTCCTACTTTGAGATATGATTTTGTGAAGAATTGTTTTTGTTTTATATGGTTTTAAATGTTAATAATTTGTGATGATTTGAACTCCGATCTTAATTTAATTTTTGATCTGGCCAACTAAAATGTTAAAACTTCTTCAAAAACATATTTTATGAAAAGGGATATGATTTCTACAACATAGGGAGAGTCACATTTGATTTCATGGGAAAGTATGTCATCCATTGGATTGGGTGCAAAAAAAGAGGAAAATATACTTTGTTGAATGCAGAATTGGAGATTTGAAGGTGACTGATTAAAATCTCCAATTTGGTCTAGTTGATTGGAAACTGATGCGAGATGGTTAGCCCTTAGGTGAGGGAGTAAAGGTAGCTCTAGACAGGTAGCCGATATCCTCCCAGCCTAATCACAGAATTAGGGACCAAACTCTCTATTAGTCAATGTTTTTTATAACACTCGGCAGAGGGTAAAGAATAGGATTGCTCCTATTTGACACAAAATAGCTTTTATATATACTTTCAAATGATTTCAATTTCTTCAAAATCCATATACTCATTATAAAGGGGAATGATGCTTTCTTAAATTTGAGCATTCCATAAAAATAAAAACTTTGTTGAGTTTTCATAATTTTACTTTTGAAAGTTAGTTCTTTGTTAATTAAATTTGTTTTTTTTTCAACTACATTTTATATAGCATTTACCTTAGTATTTAATATTCAAACTTTGTACTTTTCTTTTTTAATGTAATTTTAACTATAAAATAATTTCAAAAACTTAATTAAAGGATTTTCCAAGTTCCATGTGGGATCAATAGCTATGACTCCATTAGAGTCCTTTTTTACTTGAGCGATACAAATACTAGTGTTGATTTTAATAAGGATTTGATAGTTTAAAAAAAGTTTTAAAAGATAAACTATTTTCATAAAAGGTATTTTTGTTGGGGATTACATTACGTAATTATTATGCATCTTTTGTGTGTAATTTTATAATATTAAAAAATATTTGTAAAATTTACACACTGAATCTACACCCGCATCAAGGCTCTCTTGTTGTTAGGTTAAACTTAGACCGTCAAGCAGAGTGTGTAGCACTGAAATCTAACAAGTATCAAAAGATAAGAAAGATACATAGTGGCGAGAACTTTGACCATCTTTGTGAAGAATCCCGAAATCTATTGAGGAAGCTTGTTATACCTGATTATCCCGTAGATTAAGTACCTCATATTTTTTCATTCAGCTTGTGCTTCTATTTGGTTGACTGGTTGTTCTGACCAAGGAAGATGATGCTTGGTTATTTTGTCTTTTGACAATCCTGATACAGTCTTTTGGTGTCCATAAGTATGACCCGTTGAACTTTCTCGAGATTTGTGTAATAATTTTTTATGTATATATTTAGTTTTCCCAAATCTTTTAATTTTTGATAGCAACATTTACGATAAGAAAAGGAAATTAAATGTAAGAAATTGACTTGTTTATTACGTAATAACAAATTCTAATAAATGAACTACATGGATTTATGTGCCCCTTATTTTGATAAATAAAGCATGATTAATGCTTCCCCTTCATTCTTTATAAAGTTTTCCTGTTATTCAGTCAGTTGTCAGCAGAGGAGGGTTATGCAGAGCAACAAGAAACCCGTGAATGAGATCACCATGATGCATACCTTTGAGCTTGCAACCAAAATTTTTTCCCTCCCAAAGATGAATAGGAGAAGAAGAAACCAAAGAGTAGTTGACCTATGATAAAGAAGAACCTCTTGGATTAGGTTCGACTGATAGTGGTAATGAGCACAGAGGAAGAAGTACACCCGGTTGAAACCAAGATACTAGAAGGAGAGAGTAGCTTGTAGGGAGAAAAAATGGTTAATAAAGTGGAGTATAGAAAATAAAGGGTAAAGGGAGAAGGCTAAGTTATTTGAATTAATATTGCTCCATTGTGATTTGGGGAGTATAGCTGGCGTGCATGCTATTGATGCTAAATCTTCCATCCAAGGTCCAATTCATGAGCTGCCAGCTCAACAACCGGCTTGACAATAGATTTAAGTGGTAGAAGAGACCCAATTCCAACCGCACGAAGGTGTAGCTGTCTTTTCCTCTGTGAGTTAAGCCGTTAAAGTAGTTATCTCACCACTTGCATGTGATAGCCTCCACTCATCTAAGGTAGAGCAAATGATTGGTACAAAGAAATCATTTTTCTTAGAATTTATTGATTATTAATTTCCCATTTTTTTATATCTGATTATTATTGTAGAGGAAACCATTCATATCATTGATTCCTTGATAATGGGATTCTCTTTAGAGGTAGTCAAGGGACCTTCAACTCTGGCCCATGACGGAAGCACACCAGATCTTCTATCAAGCCCTGAGGAATTGTAAGGGGAGAGTGATAGCTAGTGGGGATCACCAACATTAGTTACTTCACGAATGGAAGAAAAGATGGAATTTTCATCAGAGAAGTTGACCTGCAATTGAAGTCTTCCAGATTAGTCCCGAGAAAAGAGCTAGCATTCCTTAGGAAGATATGGTAGCTCTCTTAACAATGGTGGTGACCATTTGAATGGAGCTGGTGAATGTTTAGGCGACTAGTTTGTTCTTATTGGTTAAAGCAGAGGAGGTGGGAGTTGAGAAGTTTAAGTGGGTGGGGTTGTGCACACTGTATCAGAGTTTCATGAGTCAGGGCCTTATGTTGCCCGAGGTGGCTAAAAACCAAAATGTAAAATATTTCTTTCATAAATAAAAATTAAAGTTATGCATGCTTTTAAAAATTTCTATGATTTTGTTTTTTTTTTATTTCATGCTAATTTGATTGAATATTGATGTAAGAATTTTAGGCATTTCGAATTCTCAGGATACATTATATACAATTATTAAAGGGGAAATATGTTTTATGTTTTTAGGGTTTATCTTTTCCTTTCTTTCATTAATTTCTAGCCTAATTTTCTAGTTGGTTTTCTTCTAGCACTCCCATGGCCTCCAAATATTCTCCACTATTGTTCAGCTCTATGTCAGCGGTCGAAAGTTCTACACTCACATCATTTGATGAGAATCCTCTTTAAGAAACTTGTTTGTACAATAAATTCATAGTACTCAAGGTTGTGGGCCTAGAGGTCAAGGTGACCGACCACTCCAAAGATATTTTAATCTTCTACCAAGATCATTTCCAGAGGGGACTCAGTCATTCTATTTAGAGATCTGGTTGATACTCAACTACTATGGGGTTAAACCCATGTAGATAAGACAAAACTCAATCTTGATAGTGATAAACTTTGTTAAAAATTAGCACTAAATGAAGATTTGCTAGTCTCAATATTTGTTCACCTACAAGATTTTCTTCTTAGTGGTATTGGATGTTTACATTATATTTAACTCAACCTAGAAATTTGACTAGACAGATCTAGAAAATAAAATTAAGTATTTGAAGTTTTGGTTCCTCTAAACTATCTATGATATCTATGGATTGCCACAAAGTAGATCATAGGACCCTAGAAGAAGAATAATTGAGCTCCACAGGGGGTCCTAGGCCATACTTTTGCTGTCAAAGGTAAGCATCTGTTGGTCATTCAATACACTAACCCCATTATAGTGAATTGGATGTTGAAACATACACAGATCAATGTAATGACACCTACATTACGAGCCTCTTATGATGAGGCAAATTAGATGAGGCAGATCGAGAATGTAGAGTGACTGCCTAAGAAGAAGCCAATGAAGAATAATGATGGCGCTTCCACATCATAGAGGGAAGATGTCAAGGAGGAGAAGGAGGATGATCAGGTAGGCGGGATAGATTTAGGTTTAAAATTAATTCATTCAGTCTCTAAAAACACAATTATCACTCAAAATACTATCACACACAACATGACTTGGATTTATTGAAGACCATCTTTGATAAATTTTAGGGCTTTAAGAGATCTCTTCCAGGAGGAGACCACCTATCATCATTGGATTGAATATTGAGGAATCCTCTGAGCGTCTATTTACATATGGACCTTCTAAGCTATCTTCCTTGTGGTTTATTCCACTAGTTGAAAGAGGGAAGGCTGGTTAACCACCTCCACTATCACCAGTTGTCGTAGTACAACACGTAAAAGTTAAAAGCCTAGAAGAAAGTCTAGTTGAAGAGGAGTTTCAGCTAACGTCTGTTCTAGAGCATGTGTTAGCCACTTCCATAGAAGTGCAACATCGGAGGACAAGCGAAGCTTCAACCCATGATTATGAATCTTTTCTCTCATTTCCTCCACTGAATTAGAAGAAGGGATGTAAAAAATACTGGAGTACATTACAAGAAAAGCAGTCAAAGGTCTTTCTCACCTTAGACTCCAAATTTTCTTTAATAAATGTATTGAGGCATTTGTGTCTTAAGCCCTAGAATCAATTATACACCTCAACCATCATCGATGTGCTTTGTTTGGAGGGCCAAAAAAAATTTTTTAGTAACCTCTAATTTATAAACTTATGTCGCATTGTCAAATGATATCGGTTGCCTAGACTTACTGCTACTCACCATATATTTTTTATGTATATTAAAGTGAGAGATAAGGACTTGAAAGATGGGGTAAATGTCCAAGATTTTGAGGCATGAGTTAGAGCATTAGAGGATTAAGTGGTCATGGTAGAGGCTCAGCTAGAGGATGATGACATAAAACTAGAGATTGCTTCAAAGAGGATTTGATTGCTAAGAGGACAATAATGAATTAACTGAGTATATGAACATAGAGCAGATGTTTGAGGGGTTTTTTTGACATTTAGATCATACATCTCTAGATCGATCCCAATGTGGCAATCAATTAATTTATCATATTTAGGATGGTTGACCCTAAGTATTCTGACCTTGATGAGTTAAGAAAAAAACTCTTCATGACTTCTTCTGCTTCAACACATAGAGAAAGCTCTAAGAGGGATAATGTGGCGAACAATAGATCGTCCAACGCTCCACCAAAAGACTTTTAGACTTAGATTCTCTCTTAAATGAAATATAAATAAAATATTTTGTTTAGAAATACATGTAGCTGAATGATTAATTGAATAAAATATGACTTTTGGTGAATATTACCAGCATTTACTTTTGTTTCTTTACCTTCTTTATTCAATTATGACATCAACTTTTTTGCTACTCCTTAGTCAAATTTGATTTGTTCTTTGCTTGATTCAATGAAGTCTTATAGTTTTTTGTTTCTATTTTAGGGTCAATTCTTAATTTGTGCACGTCAAAGAAACATCATGGTATCTTTGTCAGTTGTTTTACATTTTTCTTAATATATGTCGATCAGATTTAGTAACGTAAATGTCGGTCATTTTATCAACCTCTCGGTCGACATGCATCACATTAATTGTTTTAGGTATCTACTCTTCACTCATGTGAACCTAAGTTTTAGTTGATTGACCACACCGAAATTTTTTTTGTCACGCAACACTTTCTAAGAGGTCATTGTTAAAACTTTTCTAGCGAGGTTTTAATGATATCCTTTATGGAGCTTTTTCATTAGGTGTGTAACTATTTTTAGAATTTTGTTTGCTCAAAACTTTCAAACTCGAGTTTGAGGTAAGCTTTGTGAGAGGAATCATGTCATTGTGGGACGATCAAATGTTTAATGCCTCTATCAGTCCACTTTTTAGGGTACTCTAGTTTCTTTTTGCATTGTCTCAAACCTAAGGTGCATCAACCTCCTGAGTTCACTGAGTGTTGTTCAATGTGGGTTCGTCATCACATAGGTAGCTAATGTTTCCGGAAACATTTTGTAAAGTTAAAAATTTGCAGGTGTTGTAAATGAGAACTCATTTTATCCTTTTCTTGTGTCAATATTATGTAATTGGTTTAAATAAAAAATCTCTTGAATTCATCCCCACTCGGTCTGACGAAAATTTTTTAGTGCATATCTTCATTTTGTAGGATTCTAGATATCTTTTTGAAAGAGAATGAATGTGTCATTCCATGTCTAATCCAAATTTTTGATCGCCCATATGTTGTTGGGTCGGCTTTTTCCAGGACTAGGTTGTTTAGTGGAATTGTTTTCTATCAGGCATTATGATTATAATATTGAGAAATTTATAAGGTTCAATTTTTCATCTTTCTACCAAAGCATTTATTAGGTTCAATTTTTCTCTAGTAGGTTGTTTGCGAGCATCATTCCTTCACTGCTTGCCTTCTGTTAATTGTTGAGATTCTCCTCATCGGATGTGGTGGTTATAATAGCTCTATGAATGTGGTGGCTATACTCCACTGGTAATATTTCTTCATTACCATGGGAAAACATATAAAAATTATTCCCAGTTGTTGATGATGGTGTCGTTTGGATGACCCATAGGACCGATACCTCTTGAACCTTCCACATTCTTCCCTAGTAGTTAAAATTATTTTCATGGTTGTCTCTGCTTGTCCCTTCATCATGGGATGATTTACAAATGTAAATTTTAGGTTGATTCCCTAATTTTAGCAAAAAAACTTGTACCTCCAATCGATAAATTGTTACTCCCTTTTTTGTGACAAGTACCAAGAGTAAAGCACACTGATAGATAAAGTTTTGAATAACGTATGCAGTAATTTGAATGAGTGTTTTTGCTTCAATATATTTAGAAAAGTAGTCCACAACCACTAAAAAGAAATTGTATTAGCATTTTGAAGGTAGAAAGAATCATAGGATTTGAAGACCCTTGATGGCGAAAGAGCAGGGACTAACAATCGGTTATAGCTAGTGAGTTAGTCGATGCTATAGTGGACCATAGTTCTAGTATTGCTTGTATTTCTTGAAAAATTCTTCTGCATTTTTCATGAGGGCTGAATATAAATAGCATTATCCCTGTATTTGATGCACTAGAGTTTTCCCTCTTAAATTATTCCTAGGTTTGCAAGATTGTACTTCTCGAGGAATTCCTTTCACTTTATTTTCCTTAACGCAACTCAACAATATTAAAGTCGTTGATCTTTAAAAAATTTTATCTTCAATCATGAGGTATTGTCCAACTTGAAAAACTAATATCCTTGGATCAATGATTTCTTTAGGGATCTCTCCAGTTCTTAGATATTGAATGTAGGATCCATCTAACTCTTTTTATTTTTTTTGCTTTTACTTACATGTCCTCTGGTTTCTCAATGGCTAGCCAAAGGAGCTTCCATAGTGATCCTTATTTGAATCAAATGTTCTTGGATAGATGGTATGCCACTTGATTTTTTTCCCTGATATACGTGTTTCATTATGAAATATGAAAACTTCCATATCTCGACCTTTTAACATTCATTTTTTCTCTGATCTCAATTTCTCTATTTAATTTATTCATCATCATTTACGAGTTTGACTTCACCAGTAAATGTCAGACATAAGAGAGATGTAGGCCAATTATTAGTGTATCATATTTTGCCTAGATATTAGTGACATCAAACTTAAGGATGACCGAAAGATAAAGTTGCTCTCTTGTTAGCTGCTCATTGCTAGTCAGATTCTTGTTCTCAAGTGGCTCGAGGCTCAATAAAATGCAAGGCCCAAGTTTGGTTGCTAATCTTTTCTCTTTCTCTCGGTTCACTTTTTTTTGGAGGTTTCTAAAAAAGTTTGCTATAGCCCATTTCAGGGGTCAACCAGAAATATAGGTGACGTCGTATTAAGTTAGCTCTACATCCCATTTCAGAAGTCAACTAGAATTTTCTGTCATAGTGAACATGGATTTGAGGAGATGGTGATTTAAGATCATGGTTAGATGCATCTACAAATATGGCCTCAACCACAAGCAGATACAACTAAAGAAAATCTTAACTCTTTTGTCATATGGTACATAACCTCAACGCTTTTGAGAACCCGACTATTGTATTAGATTGAGAATTTCTTTCTCAACTACCAATGTTGGGAGAGTTTTTTTCATTTGGTTTTGGGCTTTGTTATAGTGGTGGAGGCTAGCGTTTAAATTAAGTTATGGAATGTTTGCTGACACTAGGTCAACCATTGAAAGCACTTAGCTTTTCTTAGCATTTTGAAGATCCTTTTTTTTGTCGCTCGACTTTGAGGTGAACCAACTGAGTCCTACTATATAGCTGGTGAAATTTTGTACCTCCTTAGTTTTTTTCATAGAAAACATTTTCAAAACATCTTGTAGTTTATTCAGGTTATCTTTTGTTCCTTCAATTGTCAGGAGATGTATTTTTGGTTGAGGCTTCAAACATAAGTTTTAGTGGATTGAGTTTTATGTTATACTATTTGAGTGTTTGAAATGTTTATTTTAATTTATTTATCTGCTATTAGGATGATTGAGTTTTAACTAGAACATCATTAGTATAGACTTCAAATTGTTTTTCTTTTTGAATTGAAAAGATTACATCCATTAAATACTAGGAGGTAGCCCCAATATTCTTTAGCCCAAAGGGTATTACATAGAAATAATAAAGAAATTTGATTATAAAAAATGATACTTTAATGAATTGTCTGAATGCATTTTGATTTGATGGTAAACATAGGATGCATCATGGAAGCTCATTACTGAATGATCGACTATTGAATCTACTAGAGCATCGATCCTTGGTAGGAGGTAGTTGTTGTTCAAGCAAGTAGAGTTCATGCTTGTCAATTTCATACACATTTTCCTTTTTTGGTTTGAATTCTAGACCACAACAACATCAGAGACCTAAGTTGGGTATTGTACCTACCAAATTTATTCTTCGCCTTGTATTTCTGAATTTCTTCTCAAATCAGCCCTGTCGAAGTGATGGCTAATGTTCTCATCTTTTGCTTTATTGGCCGGGTGATTGGATTAACTTTGAGGTGGTGGCACGTTACATCAATTTAGAGGCCAAGCATTTCAGTGACAGACCAGGCAAAAAAAATAACACAATAGTTTTGGAGAGTCCGGATAAGCAAGTTTCTATGTGAAGCATCAAACTTTCATTGATTAGAAAAAAATTACTCCATTCATTAAGGGTAACGGGAATCTCAACTCTCATTGGTTCTGAATGTCAAGTGGCTCTTACTCAACACTACTGCTCACCTGAAGCTAATATGTTACAGACTGTTGCAAATTACACCAAATGAAAACTATCTCCTCATACCATGGGAACTTTATTGCAATGTGGTATGTGGATACCATGGCTCTAATTTCATTGAGCAGTGAGAAACTAAAGTTCATGTTGTAAGATGTGGCACTTCAACCATCAGGAAGTCTTACATGTTATGAATTGGTCATCTACTTCTTTTGAGGTGATTAATAGTTGGAATATTCCAATGACTTTATTTTTTTCACTAGAAAAATCATATAGTTGGCCAATTGTTGCAGACAACTGATTGGCCAATAGATGCATTTTATCGAAGCCTTACTTGAATAATATATTCTCTGAACTGCTAGTGTCAATCAAAATACTACCCACGTGGTAGTTATTAATCATCGCCCTGACCACTTTGACTTTCTTGTAAGCATTCACATTTGAAAGAAAATATGGGTTAGTAAAAATAACCAGGGGATGAGGCTTCCACTTTGGAGTGAAATCACTGGTGCAAATTTCCCCCCTTTGGTTCCTCTTGTAATGGGCTCGCTGGACCAAATTTCTTACTAAGATGGTTGGAATTATCCTCATAATGTTGATAGTGTTGGCTTGGGTGAGCATATTTGAGTAATCTCTCACTGGTGCTTTCCCCTACCTTTGAACTAGTGCCCTTATGACCACAAACTCTTTCAGTTTCCCAATCGAATCATTTTTTTTACTAGACATGGAGGTTCATGCACTACTTCGTGTCAATACCATGCACCTTGTGATATTTTTAGAACTTATTAGTATTCCAGAGAGAAACCTAGATTGTCGTTGATGGATCTTTTTAAATTGTTAAGTACACTTTATCTTGTGTGGCTTTTACTAGCTTTATCATTGAAACTATCAACTGAGTGGATTTTAGGGTTTTTTTGATATTTTTTCAATTGATTGCTCGACCAGCTCTATCCTCTTTAATAGTTTCTATTTAGCTCTTTATCAAAATGAGACAAATGTCTAACTTCATGTTTGGATCGTAGACCATCCTGGGGCCTCTAGCCATCAGTTTTCGAGGACATCTTCTTTGAGCGATAGTTAGATTTTTCATTTTTTGGGTAAGGCGAGCAAAGATACTCCTCCACCACATTATGGTGATTAACTACTTCTAAGGGTTCAACCAGACTAATGGGTACACGTTTATCTAAGAAATAATTGAATTGGTTGCTCCTCAGCTCTTATGCCATGGTGGTCTATGTTACCATGGGCTCCAAATTTTGCACTTCCAAAATTTTCTTCTAAAACCAATTGACATACATTTGAAGGCTCTCTTTTGGTCCTTGCTTGACTTGTTAGAGGGCTTGAGAGTCCTTTCGAGGCTTGTGGGCACTACCGAACATTGCTGCGAACATCTTCTAGAACTTGGTGAAGGAGGTGATTAATCTCACTAGGAGGCCATTAAACCACATGAGGATTGAGTCTCTCAGCATATTGTAGAATAACTGATAGCTAAGTGTATCAAATATTTTGAGAAGGCTGGTATCTGACTCAAAGGATGCTATATGGTTGGCTTGATCACTCCTACTTTTATAAGCTTCCAGAGATGGAATTCTGAACTTCTTCCATGGCTCAGCATTAGAGATCTATCAGGAGAACTAATTTTCTCTATGAAGATAGACCTCCATTCATCCAAATCGTAGTCTGACTCTTTGTGTGGACCCATCACTATCCTGGTATATGGATTCTTCAATTTGTTCTACCCATTAAGTCATTCTATGAACTTGGGGATCAGGTTCTCGAGGGTTCAGCTCTTGTGAAACTACCGTTCTTCCCTCGAGTACAATGTGGGTCAATTCTGCTATATGGGTCACTATTTGATCTTAGAGTTCTTGAATTTACAGACTCCATGTTTGAGGTTTCTCCCAAGTGTGTTCCTTCTGTGTGGCGTACACTTCTTCTTGTTGATGACATTAATTCACGCTTGTCACACCTTTTAGGATGTCAAATCCAAATATACCTTGTGGATTGCTCCAAAGGTTTAGAGAGTTGGACGAGCGAGTGGAATAGAGACGGAGAGAGAGACAAATTGCATAGTAACAAAAGCTGAGAGAGAGTAAATTCAGTAGTCCTTTTTTGAAAAAATGAGTCCTTTATTTATATATTCGAGGGTTATCTAATAAAATTTCATTCAAGGGGTATCTAATAAAATTTCATATTTGTCCCTTTTTTAATAGATGATTTACAATTCATTATTACACCTTTTTCGTATTTATAACTAACATTATGACCCTTTAATATCCATAATTGACGCTGACACCGTCTGTATTTGTAAAAAATTTGAATATGAGCATTTAATTGTCTGTTGGCGTTGTCATTCCGTCGTCTAAGAGTCATTCGTTCGACTAAGAGGACTTCGGTCTATTGGAATGTCTTCGTTCGACCCTCTCAAGAGAATCCTCGACAGAGGCCCTCTTGTTGTTAGGCTAAACTTAGACTTTCAAGCAAAGGGTGTTTCACCGAATCTGACGGGCAATTCTCCTTGGATAAAGGATATTTTCACAGGATTAGAAAAGTACCGGTGTCATTCGACCATCTTTCTGAAAAATCCAAGAATCCGTTGAGTGAATTAGTTGTAAATAATTGTCTCTAGGATTAAATGTCTCATATTCTTTGGTTCAACTTGTGCCTCTACATGGTCGATTAGTAGTTCCGACCAATGGAAACGATAGTTGTGACTTTTGTCTTTTGACTACCCCTATGCAATTTTTCGGTGCCTATATGTGAGGCATCTTAAATTTCGGTGCCTATATGTGAGGCATCTTAAATTTTCTCGAGATTCATTTATTTATATTTTTTATGTACAACTATTTTCCCCATGATACATCTCAATCTAATTGTCCACAAGATTATTTGAAAAATGTTTGTAAATCGTTTCTTTATCATTTTTAGAAGTAAATTTTCAAAACGAAATTAAAACTAGAAGAACTGTTCAATTTGATTCATCCAAATGTCAATATTATAAAATTGGATACTAAAAATAAAATCAAATGTGAATCCAAATCAATCAGCCTTTCAAAGTTTTGGTCGGCTCCGGCAGGGAGGCGGGTGACACGCGGGCTGTCCAGCCTGGCGTTCTTGTGACTACGGTGAATCAGTTCAGATTCATGATACAAAAGTTGGGTATGCGTAATGCGACTGTGTTTGAGGTCACCGCTTATTAGTTGAACTATAAAAATTCTGAAATTATAAATAAAAACGTTGACTCTGAAGAAAAGTTAAGCATATGATTAAATATGTCTAACATAATACTGAATAATATATCGCTCGATATTAAGAAAACATTTGGGGTATAACTTTTCACAATTCTGAGTCAATGATGAGAATAATTCCTACTCAAAATTGTGAAAGATTATCACCCTAATATTTTCTTAATATGATTGAATGATGAGAATTTCTTCTTATTTTCCTTCTTGCAAAATATTAGAAAGTTGTCCCCTTAATATTTTCATAATATTGAGCGATATATTATTCAATATTATGTTAGACGGAGATACTTAATCATGTGCTTCATTTTTCTTGAGAGTCAACATTTTTATTTAGTTAGTTATTTTTTTCCTTAAAGAATATGATTGTTAAATTTGAGAATTTTATGGTTCAACTAATATGCAGCAGGAAAATTATCAAAACGAATTTCATGGGGATCAAACGTCCTAAAAGGGAAAAGATGAAATTCAATGATCTGGTAGAGTTCAAGTGTTCAATATGTCAATTGGCTGAAAATCATCAGTCGAACGAAGGAAGGCCATTCAGCTTAACTTCTGCACAACTATCTAATGATCACCCATACCAAGGATATCGACACCAGTTAACTCAAAGTCGACCAACTACAATTGGAAGGTGCTCTGATCCCCATAACAATAATCGGTTGATACTCATAAGTAATAAATTGACCCAAATAAATTTAGTTGACCGGTGAAAATGACTTAGACTCAAGAAAAGTTATCAACATCAGTTATTGATGTGAAAATGTTGTAATGTCAGTTATGAATAGAAAAATATGTCAGTATTAGCTATAGATCTGGAAAGATTCCAACATCATTTATAATTACAAAATGACATAAAAAAGGGTAGAAACTGATCGGTGACATCCCTAATTAAATAAGGATAAATAATGACTTGTAAAATCCAATTATAGTGGGGGTGAAAAATGTAACTTTATCATTTCAGGTCCACATAGCCCTAGGGTAAAACGTAATTTGAAATTTTTTTTTTTTTTGACTTTATGAATTTAGAGATGATGATAGTATTCAAAATTGCACCAAAATTTGATTAAGATAGATTCAGGACAAATCCAATCTCAAATTAAATAGATGGATAATTAAAATGATCATTTAAAGTTTCAATGATTCAATAGTAATTCAACTCTCATAGAGTTCTAGGCATATTTTTCTTGAATAGATAACATCTCTTTAAACATTGCCTTGGATCAATGGCATCAATTTTTTACCCTTAAAGTCAACTAATTGGTAGGAAACTCCTCGATGAACTCTCTAGAATGAACGAAGATAGGATGTTAGATAAAAAGAAGCACATTATTCATACTTAACACTAGAGTCGAAATGGAATGTAATCATGCACATTCATATCACACTAATTTCCCAAACTGAATTATTACTCATTAATAAAATTCACATTTCAAAATAGGAATCAAATGATGTGTATAATTTCTCATTCTGGACTTCCTGATTTATATAAGTATGTAAATATCATTTTTAGGTTAAATTTTCTCTAAAACCAAATAACTTGGTTCTTTCTTTAATTCAAATGCTCCTGACTCTAAGCAGTTCTCAAACTTCTTAATTTTATAGATTTTAAATGCTTTCACTATCCATGATATTTTAAATCAGTTAAGAGTTAACATGTTAATTCAATTTAACTCAACATATCTCATGAATATAATAATATAGAGATTTGCTCAAGTATATTGAATTTCTATCAAATAAGTGATATGTTAGACTCCAATATTTGAGTTATGCTCACCTCAAGAATCTTCTTAAGTAAGTGGCTCATCTACTTTGAGAATTAAGGCTTTTGTCTCTACCCCTTTTTAATTTTCTTTTGCTTTTTATTTTCTTTTATCACTCTCATCTTAGAATTACTAAATCTTGTTGAGCATGCTTCTCTTAAGGATTTGTAATATCTAATTTCTCATAAGTAAGAATTCTAAAATTTTTCTTGACGTGATTTTCCAATATATTATAGTTCATTTGAAAGTTAAGAATCAATTAACTTGGCTTACTTGCTAAAGTGTTTATAAATATCTTAATTTTCTCAATATATTTTAACTATATGCTTTTAATTTTTTTGAGACATTTTAGGTTCAAACGAAAGTTATTAGAGAGAAGAAATTGATTATTTAAATTTGATGCATATTTTTCCTCTAATAAGAATTTATACCAAATTAGATTGTTGGGATTTCATGTGTCACAAAATATACTCCATAATTTTGCTATATGAATTACCTCAAGGTGAGTGAATAAGAAAAATTATGTTTCGTGAGCATGGAATACAGGACTGAAAATATGTCACACAAAGAATAGAATCACAAAAAATGCCAACATATGATTGCAACATAGCTCAAATGTGGATAACATTATGAAGTGAATAATATGCTACAAATATATATTACGTAAATAGTCCAAACATAGTGCAACACATCAACACAAAAATAAATATGTCGTAATAAAAAAACATCCACTGTACCTTTACTTGTTATTGTTGACCTCACTTTAATAAAGCCTGAGATTAAGCCACAGAACTTTCCTGTTCACTATCCTAGAGGACTAATAATGGAATCCTACCCCATTAGAAATTCTAAACACTTCTTTACTCTTCTTGGAGTTCCACATGTTTAGTTTTGACCTCTAACACTTAGCAGGATGAAACCAACATGGTGTAGCTCAAGAAGAGTCTCCATATGAATGTTTGGCCTTAGGGTTAACCTTAGGTGGTGTGTGACCAGAGGAAAATATTTTGAGATTTTCATACCTATTTTATACTATTTTTAATGATATTGCACTTTAAAGAAAGGTATTTTTTATGTTTTGTTGCAGGAATGATGATTTAGGGTCAATGGAGCAAAAAGATGCAAGAAAGGAGCGAATTTGGAGCAAAAAAGACCAAAATGGGGAGATTTGAACTAGGCCGCCGACGACTCCCTCGACGCCACCGACGAAGAGTTTTTTCCGAGGCTACAGGACAAAATTCTCCAGAAGTCTGCCGACGGCGCCCTCGACCCCGCTAACGGCTAGCTCGGCGGTTATGCCTACTCAAGCTTTGGATAAGGCCAAATTTTGAAGGGATGCTTAAGCAACTCTTGGGAAAGCTCATCCACAACTTTAAAAGAATATTTTGTCTGAAATGGTGATTTAAATTGGTGAAGCCATGAAAATGTTTAAGAAATTGTTATGATCTTTTCACTTCGATCTTAATTTACTTTCAATCTGACTAATTGATTTGTTAAAATAAGTTGAGTTTTATAACTAAAGTGAAGATTACATCCAAGATTCAGGGAGGTCAAAGCCCTTGGAAGTTGGGTGCAAATAAATAAGGAAATAATATTATCGGGCGTAGAATTTGAGATTTTAGAGTGACAGACTAAAATCCCCAATTTGGTCCTATCGTTTGGGTGCTGAAGTGTAGATGTTAGCCCTCAGGTGAGGGGAACATGGGAGCTCTGAAGTGAGAGCCGGTATACTCCCAGCCTAACCGCAAATTCAGTAAACAAGCATAGAATTAGTCAATGTTCTTTATGCTCGAACCAAAGGGTAAAGAATAAGTATGCTCCTATTTATTTCAATTGCCTATTAGTGAAAGATAAGCAAATTGAACTTGGTTGTTGTGATCAAAGTATTGCTTTTTTAAAAATCTTAGTCTGCAGTTCTAAACTTACTCCTTGTGGGATTGATATCTAGGACTCCATTAGAGCCCTGTATTACTTGAGCGATACGTATACATTGATAAGTGTGACTTTACAATTATTGAACATTTAATTTGTCCATATTTAACTTATACTTTTGAGCATATATAAAGTCGCCAGTCAAGTTTTTGGCACTGTTGTCGGGGAGTTAATAAAATCATAATTAGAGTAACAGAGAAATTAGGATTATTAGAAAATTTGTACTTGAATTGCAACTTATTTTTATATTTAGTTAATTATATTACTGTGTAGTGATTTTAAATTGTATGCGTAAATTTGAACCTGAAAATCTTATACCCTATGATTCAGAATTAGAACGCATTGTTAGAAGGATTAGAAGATTAAGAAGAAAGCCTAGAACTTTTTATGCAATGGAAAACATCATGAACAATCAAGGAATAGAGAATGAACACCTACCTAGACCCCTACGAGATTATGCAAATCCTACAGCAGATGAAATTCACTTATCTATCCAAAATCCTGATGTAGCTGTTAATTCATTTGAGCTTAAACCTGCTATTATCAAAATGGTACAAAATAATCAATTCAGAGGTACACCAAATGAAGATCCGAACTTATACCTCACTAGTTTTTTAGAACTGTGTGCTACTTTTAAATATGACAAAGTCTCAAACGATGCTGTTAGATTTAGACTTTTTTTCCTTTTTCACTGAGGGATAAGGCAAAGATGTGGTTAAACTCGTTAGCACCAGGATCTATTAGAACTTGGGGAGAACTTTCACAAAAATTTCTATCCAAATATTTCCCTACATCTAAAACTGATAAACTTAGAAATGACATAACACCATTCTGTTAGATTGATAAAGAGTCAATATATGAAGCTTGGGAGAGATTTAAAGATCTTCTTAGAAAATGCCCTCATCATTCGTTACCAGATTGGTTGATAATTCAAACTTTTTATAATCGATTAGTGGGCTCTGTTAGATCGATTATAGATGATGCGGTTGGTGGTTCGTTAATCTCAAAACCTTTTGATGAGGCTTATTCATTAATAGAAGAGATGGCTACTAAGAATTTTCAATGGCCCTCTAAATGGGTAAATCCTAAAAGAGTAGCTAGTATCCATGATTCTGGTGCAATATCTATGTTAGCTTTGCAGATTGCTTTAATGTCAAAGAAATTAGATCGTTATGGGATGAATTATTCTCCAACACCTCTTATGCTGGAAGAGAATTCATCTGGGTAATTTGTGGATGTTCAACCTTCATATGAGACTATAAATGCTATTAATAGACCCAACAACCCTTATTCGAACTATTATAATCCAGGTTGGAAGAATCATCCAAATTTTAATTGGAATAACAATTCTTTTACAAATCAACAATGGACAAACAACTCAGTGACCCATTAGGAAATTCATCTAACCAAGGAAATGTTAACTATAGACCTTCTTATCCTCCAGGATTTAACAATAACACTCAAATTAAGGAAAAGAAGTTATCCATGGAAGAGCTGATAATAAACATGGGTCAGTAATTATAGAATCAAGGAAATCAATTACAAATTCAAGGAAACAATTATAAAATTAAGGAACTGCTATTAAGAATATTTAAAACCAATTGGGACATATCGCCATTGTGCTTAGTAACAGAACGTTAGGAATTTTTCCTAGTACTGTGGAACCAAATCCTAAAGATCAAGGAAAATAAAAAATCAAAGCGATACAATTACAAAGTAAAAAAGAATTGGAAACAAGAGTGCAAAAAGAAACATAAACTAAAAAAGAGAAAGTGGATACCGAAAAAGAAATAGATACTGAATATCCAGATTTAGAGTATCAATTTTCACCAATAAAAATTACTGTGGAGAAACCTCCACCATCGTTTCCTCAATGATTGAAGCAACACAAACAGAATAAACAAATTTCCAAATTTTTAGAAATTCTTAAGAAGTTAACAGTGAATATTCCCTTCATAGAAGCTTTAGAGCAGCTGCTCAATTATGTGAAATTTATGAAAGACATTTTGAAAAAGAAAAGGAAGTTGACAGATAATGAAACTATTGCACTTAGCGAAGAGTGTAGTACAATTATTTAGAAAAAGCTTCCTGAAAAATTAAAAGATCCTGACAGTTTCACTATACCATGTGCTATTGGTGAAAAAAATTATGGTAGAGCTTTATGTGATTTGGGAGCCAACATAAATCTTATGCCTCTATCAATTTTTAAAATATTAGGATTAGGGGAAGTCTCACCTACTTCTGTAACTCTACAATTAGTGGATCATTCAGTTACATATCCTAAGGGAGTTATAGAAGATGTTTTAGTAAAAGTGGATAAATTTATCTTTCCTATGGATTTCATTGTTTTAGATATGGATGAAGATAAGGAAATACCTATCATTTTAGAGAGACCATTTTTAGTTACTAGAAAAGCTATGGTAGATGTTCAAAAAGGGGAATTAACTATGAGAGTTAATGATCAAGAAGTGACTTTTAACATTGCAAAATCTATGAAATACCCTATTGTTGAAAGAGATAATGAATGTTTTTGCATGGAAATTAGTGAACATCTATTTAAAGAACATTTTAAAGAACATTTTGAAGAGAAAGAACAATTTAATAAGTGTGACGAAATTCTTCCGGACGAATTAGAAAATGAAGAATTAGATTATGTTCAGGAAAGATTTGAGATGTTGGATATTACGAAAAATTCTGATAAAAATCTATTTCCATCAACTATAAAACCACCTGAACTTGAGTTGAAAGTATTGCCTAGTCACTTAAAGTATGTGTTTTTAGGAGACTCATCTACACTACCTGTTATTATATCCTTAGAATTAAATTATCTGCAAGAGCAAAGACTATTAGATACATTGAAAAGATATAAGAAAGTTTTTGGTTGGACCTTAGCTAATATTATGTGAATCAGTCCTTCAATATGTATGCACATAATTATATTAGATGAACAATATAAACCAAGATTTGATCCACAAATGAGATTAAATCTAATAATGAAAGAAGTAGTTAAGAAAGAAATTTTAAAATGGTTAGACACTGGAATTATATATCCTATTTCAGATAGTGCATGGGTAAGTCCAATTCATTGTGTTCCTAAGAAAGGAGGAGTGACTGTTGAAACAAAAGAAAATAATGAATTAATACATATCAGACAAGTTACTGGGTGACGTATTTGCATTAATTTTTAAAAATTAAACTCTGCCACGAAGAAAGATCACTTCCCTTTATCATTTTTAGATTAAATAGTAGATAGACTTGCTGGACACAAATATTTTTGTTTTCTAGATGGAAATATTGGTTATCATCAAACTCCTATTTCTCCTTAGGATCAAGATAAGACAACATATACTAGTCCTTTTCGAACTTTTTCTTTTTGAAGAATGTTTTTTGGATTATGTAATGCACCTGCAACATTATAGAGATGTATGATGTCCATATTTAGTAAGTTAATTGATGATGGATTGGAATTATTTATGGATGATTTCTCTGTATTTGGAACATCATTTGACGCATGTTTAAATTATCTTGAAAATGTTTTAGAGTTATGCGAAAGAACTAATTTGGTTCTAAATTGGGAGAAATATCAATTTATGGTTGCAGGAGGAATTGTGTTAGGGCATAAAATTTGGAAGATGGTATGGAAGCAGACCCTGCAAAAATTCAAGTTATATATAAACTAACACCTCCTACTAATATAAGAGAGATTAGGAATTTTCTTGGACGTGTTGGATTTTACAAGCGTTTTATTTAAGATTTTTCAAAAATTACCAAACCTTTATGCCAACTTTTGGAAAAGGACAAGAAATTTTAATTTACTGAAAGCTGTTTAAATGCCTTTGAGTTATTGAAGGAAAAATTAATCTCAACCCCTATTATAGTTTCACCTAGCTGAGAGAAACCATTTGAACTGATGTGTGATACTAGTGATTATGCTATTAGAGTTGTCCTTGGATAAAGGTATGAAAAGATTTTTAAAGTTATATACTACGCTAGTAAAACTCTTAATGATGCTCATATTAACTATACTATTACTGAAAAAGAATTACTAAAGATTGAATATGCTTTAGATAAATTCAGATCTTATTTAATTAGAGTTAAATGTGTTGTGCATATTGATCATTCTGCTATTAAATACCTGATGCAAAAGAAGGATGCCAAACCAAGGTTAATTAGATGGATACTTTTGATGCAAGAATTTGATCTTGTGGTTATTGATAGAAAGGGAACTGGTAATCAAATTGCTGATCATTTATCAAGATTAAAAAATCAAGAATTATCTGACACTGACAATGAAATTACAGACAGATTCCCTGATGAACAACTTTATAATATTAATGAGTGGAAAATATCATAGTATGTTGATATTGTTAACTATATTGTAAGTGATATTTTTCCACCTATGCTGACACTGCAACAACAAAGGAAATTCATTCATGATGCAAAAGCTTATTTTTGGGATGTGTCTTATTTATATAAACAATGTAAAGATCTGATTATGAGGAGATGTGTACCTTATGAAGAAACTGAGCTAATCATTCAGAAATGTCATGATTCTGAATTTGGAGAACATTTTGTGATTGATAAAACACTTATAAAATTTTACAAGCTTGATTTTATTGGCCTACTATCTTTAGAGATGTTTATAGATATATAA